>NW_019091453.1:304018-320228 GCF_001949145.1 Acanthaster planci
TGTGTATCTACAAATATATCCACTGTGTATCTACCAATATATCCACCTCACCATCTTACTCAATAAGTTAAGTGTCCATATAATATGAACACGTTAAGCTAAGACAAGCTTCAGTCACACAAATTAAGTGATTTTCAGGCACAATGTGCATTACACACCAAAGGACCATGATTGACAGTACATGTGTGAAACTCCACGTGGTCCTTGCTGTGATTACCCACAGGCCAAAATAGTGTTACACAGGCAGGCAAACGTACATTTAAAAAATGAAAAAAAATTTTTTTTAAACTCAAACGGCACAAAAAGAATACATGTAGTGGAAAACAGTAATAATATAAGAAATCTGCTGATCGTGTTGTATGCACCACCAATTAACACCTGTGCGTCAATCAAAAGTTCACATGCTGCCCCACCGCATGAGAAAGATGAACTGCTCATCGATGAATGTCAGACGAGAGGGAAGAGACCAAAAATCTGAAAAAAATAGCTAGAATTCCATGTTTCTTGACAGCCTAAATGTTGGCAGCATCTTCCAAAATATCTAGACATTTGAATTGTTAGTGAAAAGTGGGATCGTTGAAATAAAAAATACACACAGAGAAACTCTGGAATTGCAAGTGAAATTTTAGGAAATCGGAGTAGCAGGATAAGGAAGTTCTAGTTAAATCCCAAGAGGATGTTCTAGGAGGATAACTACCAAATACCAAGTATTACAAGGATGTTAGGGTACAAGCACTGTTTACCAAGCAGCCCAGAACTATACTTTTGCAGGGTTCATACCGGTCAGACTATGGAGATGCCACAAAAATTTGGCAAACCTATTTGGCCTGAGAATGCGCCTGATGTTGACAAGTTCTTTGACACAGAGGAGAAGTGTGTTCCAAGCTGCAGTATTGTTTAGCACAACCGTGTTTCTTCCTTTATGCGGCTAAAGTTGTGATTCCATACCACATGCATGCACAGATGATGCCCTCCTTCTGTCATGACCTCAAAAGAATGCCTCCATTATCATGCAAAGGTTTCTAAAACAAGGACTGACAAGATGAATCGGACATTCCTTGGTGAAGTCATCGCCAATAAGGACTATTGGACTACTGATATTTCTGCCAACAGTCACAAACTCACATCAAATTAGACAATGGAGCAAATATTTCTGTTGCCAGCGACACTGGGCCTTGGCTTGTGGGACTTTAACTAAACGCCACAGACCAATCCCTCCAAGGGCCAGATGGCACCCATCTCCCTGTATTTGGCATGATAGACGCCACACTACAGTATCAACAGGGACAAATCAAGGAACAATTGTACACCATCCAAAATCAGCACTGTTCCTTACTCAGCGAGACAGCATGTGTCGAACTAGGCCTCATTAAAAAATGGATCAATGAGGACAGATCGAGTTCAGCACCAGTCAATTTCCATGCTGAATTTCCGGCCCTCTTTTCATGTTTGGACAAACTTTTGATAGAGTACCACCACATCACACTTTGCCCAAACATCAAGCTCGTGAGCCTACACTCACCAAGAAAAATTCCACACCACTACTTCCTGAAGTCAAAGCAGAACTGCTCAAACAGGGAGTGATCTCACCAGTGACTAATACACGGATAATCTCAAGATGAGCATGATGGCAGAGTGAGACACTCAACAACAGATGTGAGTTCTCGAAGAATACACTAATGTTCCTTGCCCACACGATAAATGGGCATTGTAACTGCCGATGAGAATGTCTGAGCCCTGTCTCAAGAGGGCGCTCTTCATTTCCACCACTGACATGGTCCTTTTTGTCGTCACATTTCTTGTGCTAAACTTCTGATCCGTACTTTTGCCAGTATAATTCGATAACTACTCAAACCCAAGGAACCGAAGATAGAGGTAAATAGAGTTTAATTCTTGTTGAATCTAACATAATTGTCTTTACTTAAAGGTGTGATTTAAGGCGATTATTTACGCCAGATTTTCATGGGCTAATTCATCTACCACGTCCGGAGACACTTTTGGAAGGATAGGAGGAGGGCCCTTCAAGCCAGTGTCATCTGCCCACATTAGTGTCATCTGCCCATGGAAATCTTTCTTCAAAAAGGGAAGTAAAGTCTTAAATTTCTCATAACACTGATAAACAGTGTAGATCGACTGTTTGCACCCCACATAACCATCATACTGGTGACAAATACACCTGACTTTTTTATTCAGAATCCAAGCAACGTGCAAACACATCAGTGGCCTCTTGTTTGCAGTCGTTGAAGCAGTGGAACAGGGGAAGAATTCATCATGTACATCTCAGCAGCAAGCATGGGGCCAAGGTCCGAAGAAGGGACAATCTGTCCATGATTGCCAGTTTGCCAAGAGCATCAAGCGTGTTGGTGTAAAGGCCGATGTAACTCGGCAAACGTCCAGAAGCACTAGAATTTACAGGTCAGAATTCGAGCCCAGAGTTTTGGCACATCGAAACAAAAGGCCAGTATCTGCCTTTAACATTGATGCACTGGCAGATATTACCAATGGTAATTGTGGAATGCTCATGTATGTCAAACAACAGGCAGACCCTGCACATCCTTAATCATTAATGCATATGTAAAGGAGGAAGAGTTTGAAACAACTCAAGGAGTCTTAACTGTCAAAGAAGCATATCAAAAGGCCAGTGCCGATGATGTCATCAAGGGACTTGAACTGAATCATCACCAGCAGATACTGTTGGCGAATGATGCAAAGAAACAAACATCCTCTACCTTGTGGACACAGCATCGTATAGGACGAATAACGGCAAGTGTAGCAGGAGATTGTGCTGCATCCATTAAGGAAAACGGTTTGTCGGGCCATTCCCAAATAGCTAGAGCCATGGGCTACTATGATTCGCCACACTCATCTGCTCTTACCTGGGGTAGAATGCAGGAAACTTTAGCAAGAAAACAATATGTAGCATGGCACAGGCTTCATTACAAACACAAGGGGGTTACCTGTGAAGAGACGGGTCTGTGGGTCTACGTCATGAAGCAATTCTGAGTAAGGAAATAAGATACATGTAGATTAGCAGAAATGCGTGATCGTGTGAGTTTGTCAGAAGTACAACGGTTTCGTCGTAGAGAAGATGAAACTACATTATATGGTGGCAGCGGTGGGATACGAACCCACGCCATCGAAATGACTGGTGCCCATGAAACAATTCTGAGTAAGGAACCACAAGTATGTAGGGGAAGGTTGTGGTCAATTAAGGAGGAAACTGGGCTCATGAGAAGGTCATAAAAATGAAATCTAAGGGACTCGAAGTGGTCGGGGCTGACCACACTATATCCTGGACTGACCACACTAACCTTCTGGAAATGCACAGATATTTTCTTAGAAATTAGATGGGAATAAGATGGGTTATAAAGAGGAGGAGAGAGAGGGGAAGAGGGTCATCGAGATTCTGACTTGCTATGTATCACATCTGCTAGCACTACTGTAGAAATAAATAACATACATGTAGATTAGCAGAAATGCGTGATCGTGTGAGTTTGTCAGAAGTACAATGGTTTCGTCGTAGAGAAGATGAAACTACATTACAGTCTATATTGATTGCCCATATGTTGCAACTTCACCTGACTGCATTGTCAGGTGCAATGTTTGTGTCCTATGATCCATGACCTTTGAACTTTGCGATTCTGTGAATCTAAGAGCCAGAATAAATCAAGCGAGCAGCAACAATGGAATAAAGTGTAAAAACAGAGTGAACATTACGGAGTTAATGGATTGAACATACTGCATGAGACACACTTTGTGGATTTAATAAGATCTGCAACCGCCACAGGCATTCACACTGATACATGGAAGATGCATGCAGCCATTGCGGTGTTCCCTACACCAACACCCGTCAAAGATCTGCAATGGTTTATGAGTATGGTGAACCAGCTGGGAAAATTCATAAATGGACTTGCTGATGCCAATGAATCACTTTGACAGCTGCTCCATAAAAACAGTGCATGGTATTGGGGCAAGGCGCAACCATTTCAGTAAGTAAAGGACATACTTGTTTCCCCAGATGTCCTTGCTCACTATGACTTGAACCGCTCAACGATCATCGCTGCCGATGCTCCACGACAGTTATTGGCACGGTTCTGTAGCAAATCCAGGACAACGGCAATCATCGCCCCATTTGCTACCCATGTAAATTGCAAAGCAAAAGTCATCTCATAGTCGTCAGAGTCCACAACGTCAGAGTTTGTGAGCTCTGACAAGACATCACAAAGACACCATCTGAAAAAGGGCTTGGAGGCGCAACTGCCTCTCTTGGGATGGCCCTGGAGGCTCTGAGTTAAAAGAAGTCTCATCCGGGACATCATTGAGGGAGCTTGGGACAGGTTGCTCATCCTGCAGCGGTGTACCACGGCTCCCATACGTGTGTTAAGTCTGGACTCTTCTCTTGACATCAGAAGGAGAATCACTGAACGGATATCTGGTCACGGTTATTGATGACTCATCCACTGGTCACACAGATTTGAAGTAATTTCATCTGGTGTAAGACGCCCCTGGTATGATTGGTCGCATCGATTGTGACGTCACTTCTAATTGTGTTTCAGAAATTTGGAAAGTTGAGTGTATTCCCATTTGCAAGCTCTGCAGACAAGCTGTCTTCTAAGCCAAGGCAGTGCTGTGTTTGAAAATGCCGGTACAGTGATTCAACACTGCTGCAAAGTTGATTGTGTAGATAGAACATTCCATGGTGGTGGTGATGTATTCGGACGGCAGTTGTTGAAGAACCACGATCAACGCCTAATGATTTTGCAGAAAACAAAGTCTGGACGATTGCTCACCATCCGGTCTGGCTGAAATCCTATTGGTTAACAACAACCACAGGTGTTTGTGCTTGGAGTTGGTTGGTCCACGACACGATTGGTCGACACAGACTAATTTCATCAAGGGACAAGTTGGGCTGAGAAGGAGCAACAGGTGGACAAAGAAAAAAGAACATTAGTTTGAGTGTTTGGCAGTAGCTAAGGATAATTGATAATTCAGTTAATCACTCTGGTTCTAAGTATCCAAACAGGAGAGTACAAGTTTAAGGGGTATTACCAGTGTGAGAAGTTTATGAACCTATGGTTACTTATGAATAATGACTATCCGTGGGGGGGGGGAATTAGAAGGAATCTTGAAGTCTCACTGGCCTCCATCTCATCCGGGTACTTCTCCTCTGTGGTTAGGTCCAACTTCCCAGTTGTAAGGACGCTGCTGTCGGTGCAGACAAACCATGGGCTGATGAGGGAGCATAAATGTTCTTGGCGCTAGATGTTTCTTTGGCATGAATGAGAAGGATGGTATCTTCCTTGGAAAGAGTCTTTCCTGAGAAAAGTCGTGCTATGGTCCAACAGCCACTGAAATACTGCATAAGGGAGGAAATGGGTATGACCTGAAGGCTGACCTCATGCTTGGGGGCTGATCATCAGCTGAAGTCCTTTGTGGGCAAAGCACTTCAGCTGAGGTATCGTTTATACGTATGGCCAAAAGGAGGAATCACATCAGTGACTTTGGCAATTTATCAAGTCCCAAGGACCTTGTTAGCCAAGTACATACTAGGAAGAATTACAACGCATGACATAATCCCACTCTGTCATTACAAATTTGAAAATGTTACATCAAACTATTGCACTAAGGCAATCTACACGATGAGCATACCCATATTGCTGTCCAGGTGAGGAGCTGAGAGACGCAGAAGAAATCACCAGGATCTAATCAGAGTTTCTCAAATGAAGCCAGCTGGATGGATGATGCGTCTTCTGAGTCTTGGTTTAGAGAGGATGGCTCTGATGGTGGTGGAAATACCCGATCAATAACGAGGCAGATGATACCCTCCACTAACTGTGACTTCAGCCGCCTATTGTAAAAACAATGTGAATTTCTCATGAACAAAATTTGGGGGAAATACCTTTCTGCCTCAGACAGTATGCATGGACTTCTTTCCACTTTTCAAAAGTTGACAAGACTTGGAATTAAATTTGGACATTAGTTTTTAAATCTGCGACTGTTTCTCGGACCGACTGTAGTGGAGTTGCCCATGGAGTTTGAATGACGCCAATATAAAACAGCCTAACTTGTTCAATATTTTACTTGTGTTATAGATCTCTCTCATTGGACGCCATCTCCATAGGAAAATTACAAATGCATACAGTGCCAAAAGGTGGGTGTGCACGTGGTGTGCAAACGCCCAATACATACGCGCATGTTGATACAGATATCTTTGAAATACGACGCTGCTGATGCACATCACGAAAATTTGAAGTCCAAACTGCAGATGCACATGGCAAGCTGTAGGAATTGACAGCATTTGTGAGAGACCTAGTAATCAACCAAAATCAAATATGATTCTGCCCAATTTACACCAAACATTGAAACTCAGGGGGCTACCTGACATTTTGTTCTCAAAGCCCAAAACTGAGATCAAGGAAAAAAGAAAAAAAAAGTCAGAGCCTAAATATACAACCTGTGTGCAGTGGCATGACAAGGGTGACATTTCTTGGGGGGTGCACATATTTCTTCAGGGACACTGCAAGCCACTTAACACGTTGACTGCCCCGCGCATAATTCTAAAAGGGTGTTCCCACTTGCCAAGCATTGTACGCATGCGTGCATATTTAATAAGTAACTTTCAGGTATCTATCAGGTATCTATCTGTTGTGTTCTTCAGTGATGCCAGTGTATTCAATTTACATTACAATCCAGTTTGTAAGTCACTTCGTCCCAAGGTGGACGCGCCACAATTTGCAGGCCCCCATTGGATGATCGCTGAAGTTGCACGTTAACTTCCGATTCCATAGTTCCATGTAAATGGCAAACAATGCATGTAACTCTATGTCCTGAAGTGACGTCACACTTACAAACAAGATAGCCTTTCATTTCCAACGAGTATACTCAGTGGCAGATCGGCACACCTGTGACTACGAGTATACTCGTAGTCAGCAGTCGACATGTTAACTAGGGTTTATACACAAGTTGTATGCATTTCAAAATTTTAAATGGTGGGGTGAGGCACTAGGGGAACAAAGTCCCCTGCTAGGGTGGGGGGACGGAACACAAAGTGGAAGACTTCTACTAACTGTGCACACGCCGGGGATCCATTGACCTCAATCAGCCAAACTTTGAAATCCATGTCAAGGACGAAGTCAAATCCAAACAGCTGGAAACTCTGATATCCTAGGCCCTCTGTGCTGACTTCCTATAAATACAAACAGCAAAGCATTCATTGTGAAACACAAATATATGATGTGACTCAAGGTGTGAGGATCGGTCTCTTTTTCTTTTTAAATTTAACCGACATACAATACTTTAGCTTTCTGCTCAGAAACTTCCCTTTCCTCAAACATTCGCCCATGTTTTGGAGGATTTTGCTGGATTGAGGATAGTAGAACCCCCCAGCCACTGTTACTTTTAAACTGGACTTGTGCATTCTTGTTCAGATAGTATGTGCTTTACGAACTGTAATTATTCATACAAATGAATGATTCGAAAATAGGGAGCATTATCATAAGTCCGATGCCTCATGAGTCTGATGTCTCGTCAGTTTAAAATCTGGTCATTATGAGGCATGGGCTTTATGATGGATTGGTCTTATGAGGCATTAGACTTTTTGATTGAGGGTAATAGATTTGATGCCTCATAAGTCCAGTGTCAAATGAGGCACTGGACTTAGTTTGGGGGGAAAAGATGACAGTTTTCATCATCATTCCTTTAAGAAAATCCTTTCCTTAAATAAAATTTAACTTCAAAGGGAACCAATTTATATTCTACTTCGTACCTTACACTCAATGTCCTCTAATTTCAGTTTACACAATGTGTTTGGTCAATTTCTACTGGTATGTGTTTAGCACCTGTTAGTATTACCTTTTCATGCAGACTCCCACAACATCTGCCCCCACTACAGATAAAAATGGCCACTGTTAAAGGATGTGATGTGTTAAGGGAAACAAACTGTTAAACGATGGTCTACTGATCATCACGAAAAAAAGAGAACAAAATTTCTGTTTTCTCAAAACCTACAGCATTCTCGGCCAACATGTTTTACAGGTTGACTGAGGCTGTCTTTCTTTCAAAATATTCCGGGATTATATGGCAGTCCCAATATTTTGGATTTTAACAAAGGTGTCACCTACCTACATGTATAAGAGTGCATGCCCCCTTTTTTCCAGTGTTAGAGGATGTGCATGTACTTGGGTTCAACCTACCCTTTCCAAGAAGTGGTCGATCTACTCATACACGTACTTCATGATTTTGAAATCACTGTACTCAGACATTTGAACAATTTTGTACAAAACTGAAAGCGTAATCCCTAACCTATTCCACTTGGTGACTAACAGTTTATGCAATGCCTGTATAGTTATATTCATTGACAAAGATGCAAGACAAATGAAATGTTGGACTTACGAAGCATCAGACTAAGACTTGTGGACAGAAATAAGAGTAAATTTAAAGATGGAAATAAATATGTGCTTGACCGATCTTAAACATACATTTCAGACTGGCTTGGGAGAATGGACACAAGTATTGCTTGAGCCACAGGCATGGGCATTATCAGTGATAGTTTAAGACCGACCAAGCACATATTTATTCCCATTCATAAATACTGTTTTAGTCAGAGAATCAAAAGAAGTCAAGATAAATTTCCAGGGATTTTGTTCAAGAATTTTACTTTCATTTTCCCAGCCACCCCATCCATTTTACGATGTATTCCGTGTGTGGGTGGTCCAGAAGAAAGCTCCTTATATGGAATTGGAGGTGCGTCACACGTTCTGCGTGCTGCGACACACACAGACTCATGACCAATAGGAATGGATTTACCGTCTCGTATCCAGTTGCCAAAATGTTTTTACACAGCGGGCACTATCAAATCTCAGCGGGCATTATCAAATGTTAACACACAGTGTTGAATAGGGAAACTGTCCAAGGTATTTATGAATGTTAATTCTATGAAGTGTTGGACTTATGCACCGACTCCCAGAAAAAGCATCACAGGTTTTTGTAATCTGTATAAAGCATTAACTTGCCTCTTTGATCACTGTCAAACACTGTCTGATAATGTGACGTATTTGTGGCAAGATGGTGTCCTCCATGCTTTTGTTGTATCGGTCCTGTAGATATCTGCAACATGTCCAGTGAGACAGAACAATATACCAGTTTCCCACTCTTACATATACAAGACGTGAACCAACTGGTTAATCATCTGATGGAACTTTACGAGGTAGAAATGTTCGTCTTTAAATTTTGATCAAGACACAAACCAATTATGGGCAGAAACTGAAAGGAAACGCTTTTTTTGTTGACTGAATGTTTTAAAACAGACTTTGTTGCTTACCTGTTGAATTCTTTGAAAAACATTTCATTTCCATCTTCATACTTGCCGTAATTTTGAGCGCATGCTTCCTGTGGAAAACAATGAATTCAAATGTCTGCATGATTGAGGCAGGCATTACTTGGAATGTTTTAATAAGAGCATCTGGCACTGTACCAACCCTATGTATAAAATGAAATTCTTTCAAGCAAGCTATTTTAGCTTACAAATAACTGTTACTCAATATTATGCAGACTCCATAAAGACTAATGAAAGCCATGTTTGATTCAATATTTCGTTCTTTATTCAGAACATCTTCAGGATCATTCATTCCTGAAGATGTTCTGAATAAAGAACGAAATATTGAATCAAACATGGCTTTCATTAGTCTTTATGGAGTCTGCATAATATTGAGTTATCTGAATATTATCAGTGGATCACCTACTGGTTTTTGGAAATAACTGTTACCCTGCAATATCTTTGGGGAATTGAGTCAGATTAGAATACTGTGATTCAGTACGAGTTTCTGGCACTTATTAAACCATTTACAATCAAACAAAAACACTGACTAGTATTAGAGCTAGAAAGTAAAGGTCATCTACATTTAAATTTGTTTGAATTTTCAAATGCTTGGATACGACATTTACAGAAACTCCTTCAAATCAGGGCATGCATTTTGATAAAAGTTTCCTCATGTCAAATTCAGCTCTCATTATTCATCCAAGGAAACCCCAAGAGCACCAGAAAATAACCAGAAAAGTCTTGTACCAACCTGGATGCAATGGTTTGTCAAGTGACTTGTAACATTCTTGAGATCATCTGCGATGTACGGTTCAGATGACGTTCTCAAGACACCTTCCCTCATCATGAAAATGTTGTACTCGTGATCAAGCAACACCCAACATCTGGAAAAGAAATTTAGTCCAACAACTGGTTTTCACACATCTTGCCATTAACACAAAATACCTTTTGCAGTGACAAAGTATTGACAAAGGCATGTCACTGCACACACAAAAGATCAAAATTTGCGCCAAATACAACATGTCAACCCTACTTCAGCTCGATGAAACAAATTTTCAGGTAAAACGTATCTGATTCAACCAATCAAATGAACATCTTTTGGATTGACAAAACAACATTTCCAAAATCCAAAGGTCATCACACTACCACCCTTTCAAATGTTATCATACCCAAAGCACTATCCATATCAGGGGCGCTACATCACCACAGATATGTGGCTATGAAACTTACAAATATATTTTGCACAGAAAGGCTACAAGCAACTGACTCACCGAATATCAAATTTCCGATCACCAGTCAACAACAATGGCTTCTCAATGTATTTCTGAACAACATGAGCTTCTGTCTGACTATCTACAAATGCTACCAACTCAGCAGGATCCTGCGATATCAGTATACCTTTACCTGTCATGGAAAAGATTAATGTAGGTTAATGCAAAACTCTCATGGCCCCCATGTGAGACATGTTGTAAATATGTAATGTTGGGTATCTTCCAAGCTCAGTGCTGACCTCTTATAGAGAGAGACCAAAATGTTGCAAAGGAAATCCACCACCACAGTGTGACTGCAAGCCTCAAACATTTCATCACCTTTTTAACAAAGAGACAAAAGTCCATCCAAAGAGTAAGATGCAGGTTTTGAGAAAAATGGCATTTACAGTTGGTCACTTGACTCTTTTGCAAACGATCATTTCCCGAAGACTTGATTTTCCTTTAACAATGAAAAAGCTACCTAATGAAAGATCAGATCTTAAATGACACAAAAACCATAAAAGCAAATTCATAGGAATCAATTAGAATTGTTTATTTTGTAGACAAACGCATTTATCTGTTTGTGAAAATGCTGGGTTTCCTGTGCATTTTGTCTTTTCGTGAAAACGGTTCGTATTGGTGACTGCCAGGTGCAATTGTTACATACAGTATGTACACATTTCCTGAGTCACTTTTGTCTCTTCGTGGAAATGGTAAAATGGATTTTGCCCACGGTTTGCCCTTTAAATCTATGGAGGACTACTTTCTTTGTGAAAACAGTGACAATTTGATTCCGGAATGGTCCCATTCAGGTCATTTTCAGTTCATAAACACATTCAGGAGAGTAATGTGAATGTCCCTTAGCTATAGCATCTCTCATTTTCATGACATTCAAGGAAAAATTAAGAGTCCAAAATGAACATTCTGGCCCCTTTCTCCTCCACAGTTTTGTAAGGAACCATGCCTGAGTAAGGGCGCCCTCATGTTTCCAATACTTTTACATATGCATGTCACGGAGGCAATTAACATAAGGTTTTTACTTTTTGGCACTTCCCAGACACACAGTGTCTACATGCTCTCTTTCTGTGGGTTTCAAAAAGTGTAGAACCTTTCTAAAACTCTCTGCATGTCTTTTGATTTTGCAGGGAGCATGGCTCTTGCGAGTCTTGGGAAAAGGTAACTTTCAGTAGTTGTATTTTTTTTATGATCTTTTGTTAAAGATATTGTGTAATTTTGGGGGCATAATGTAATGACTGTTTTATTAAAATAGAGTTTGCATTTTCCATTGTACATGTACTGTGTTGCTTACATGAAGTGATATCTGACTTGTTATCTCCTTGTATTATACTGTGCCATCCTGCTGTATAGTATATGGGAATAAATTGTTGTTTAGGACATATAATGTACATGTCTTTTGCTTTAGGCCAATATCTGTTCTTGGATAGGCATGTCCCAAGTGCTCGTCCACTTTAAGGGACCATTTCTCCTTCCTCCCACCGTCCAACTGACGTGGGGCTGGTCGGATACAGTTTATTGAAGCTTCTGAAAGTTACATACTGTACCATGAGTCTTTCACATGCAATAGGGTGAGAAACCTCAGTGGGTACTTCAAGGTCCCTGGTAAAACACCAATCGTATTTTGATTATGCAACTGGTACCAATAATGGGTTCCTACCATAACACCAACTATTCAGTGCACCAGCAAAACCTTGGTAGCATCCACACTATTGTAAATTGCATAAACTGAATATTGGCCTTTCAATGCATACAGTACTTTACATCATTTATATTGTATGGCTTGACTTGATAAAATGGGTCAAGCACAGGATGTGCTCTGTTGGCTCTCATGAACAAGCTACGCAGGTGGACCAGTTGACCTCACTGGGAAGCTAACAAACCTTCATACCTTTGGCTCCAGAGGATGACTTTGCAATCCAGACACTTCCCTGTCTGGCCTGCCTTGTCTTCTCCCAACACGCCTGAAACTCTTCCCTGTCATCAGAGTGTAGCTTGCTTAATCGCAACTGCCTTAACCAGTCACGAGATGTGCTGCAGTGGTTAACTTTACTTGCATTATTGTTGTTGGCTGGACGGATCACAAACGATGTAGGTAACCAGTCCACATCATTGCAACTGCACTGTAAGGATGTTTTCAGAATTGATACCAATTTGGTTTTGCGGCAAAGACTTGCTGAACCTCGGTAGTAATTCACCAACTGCTTTAGGCCAGGTTCATGCCCTGTAAAAACCAAGATCAAGGAAACATATAACTCTGAGTGAAGACTTAGAAAGGGAATGTAGTTGAAGTTCCTTAGCTTTTTTGAAGTATGTCATTTCTCGAATCCATAATAATTAACTTTACAATAAGGCCAGCATGCAGATCACTTTTTTACACTGTCAATGCAAAAGAAACTGTATCATGCTGAACATAAGCAAAAGCGTTTGGAAGGTAAACCTGCTTGTCAGACCCAATTCGTTTCACTAGGAAACTTCTTGAAGGACACAAGGATGTCACTGCAGTCCTGCTCTGGCATTAACATTTAGTAAGTGCATTGCTTTGACCGATCAGTCGCCAAAAACTTGTAGCTCTGTTCTGGTGACACCAGAATGTTGTGCGCTGTTACTTTCAATGGTTCTGTAGAATGAAATACGCAATGCAATCATCACTCCTTTGGGGGAGACAGAATTCAATCCAAACCCTACTGGGTTTGATGTTTGCAATGGACTATGGGTTTGGACAACAAACCAGCAATGCATTTTATGCATGAACCCGTGGGGATGTGAGCAAGACCCAAATCAATTTAATTTTCTTCAGGGAAATTCTCAAGTACCTGCTCATCAAATCATAGATGCATGCAATGATATGCAAGAAACAATGTCAAATTACATTTGCAACAGTCTGCAAGCAGAACAAAAATCGTCCTTGTCTTTTTCAAAAGGGCACTACCAGAGAAAATAAATGCTCAATGGGGGATAAATGAGCTTCGGGTTGGGTTCTGATTGGCCAATATACTAGTCTAACTAAGGCAAAAACCAGCTTTCTTGGTTGGAAGGAATATCCCAAATTTTCTTGACATACATGTCTAAGTTTGTAACTATCTTTAGGCCTGGCCCAAATCTACAAAGTAACACGCTATAAAAAGAGGATGAGTTGAATTGGAATATGTAATCAAATGGAAACAGAGTAATGTTTCGCAGATACATTTCTTCCATTGGATGCATTGCTTGTTGTTATTCAAACTTGTGATAAATAAACCTTTTTCATGTTTCATGTGTGCATGCTCAGGGGAACAATGTTATGACAACGTTGCATAACATTTGGCAAATAGATGCTCGCAATTGTTATTGCTGTAGACGATTTGTTCCCCTCTAGCTTCGTTCACGTACTTGTTTGGGGGGGGCACTAAAATCAACATGGCAACAGAACAGGAAATTGGCTTAGGCCTAAGCCTTTTGCAAACATTGAATACCCCCAGAACTGTGAGGTCCGACCTCCACCCAGCTCCCACACGGTTCTAGGGGTAAACGTCAAAAAGGTTTAGGCCCTGTAATAAAGCCTACTACATGGCCCTACTACTGGGGATCTCCATAAGCCTTATTGCTAATACCGCACAACTGTGGAAAGGCACTATGGGAAGGGAAACGGGGCAATGTTTGCTCCTTTCCCTTCCTATGAAATTAAGTAGGCCTAGGCGGCACCGCGGCAGGCCTATGCCTTTATAAATTATACTATTACTAGGCTAGTATTAGCCTGTTTTGCAGTAGCAATAGGGATGTACAACTTAAATAACCAAACTAGGCTACCTCTAGAAATTTGTCTACAGGCCTATCAAAGAAACACACCTAGTTTCCCGAAAGGCAACCTGTTCCGCTCCCCTAATACCAGGTTAACACGCAGAGTACCACCGGCAATGGATCGCTCTCTGTCCCCACTGACCGTGCTGACAGTGACAGCACGTCTGCGTTCCGTCCAATGTGGTTTGGTTTCCAACACTTCAGCGACAGCGGCATACACTGTACTTTCCTTGTCTCGTACACAAAATGTGTACATCATTTGGGTTAATACTTGAGATCGCCCTTTATTTGCGAAACAGCAAACTCTATCCACACACTGCCTGTAGAAATCTTCCAACTTTCATGACTTCTGGGTGCACCGGTGAGCGGAATTCAATATGGCCGCCATTCCCAAACAACGTGCAAGGCGCAATTTGATTGGTTGAATTCAATGGTTGAATGACTACTAGTACCAGCGTTTTCGCAACAGAGATCGGGGGCAACCGTGGCGTTTCCATGATCGGACACGTGTTTAGTTTTTGGTAAATTTCTCGGTTCCTCTTATCAAGCATTTTTCCGTTTGTGGAACTCAGAAGTAGACAAACTTTAAAAAATGCGGATAATTTCAACTGTAAAACCTACATGAATATCGTTTCTTAGGGGGAATTTTTAAACAAAACGAAACCAAGCGAAAAAATAAAACAACTTAAATTCAGCTGAAAATAAAATCGGTCAAAATTTTTGATGAAATTTATCCATTTCAAAAATGGTGCGTAATATTTATACTTTCAAGAATAAAAAGCAAACACTTAAGAGATTGACTAGGCCAATTGAAAGGAAAATGGAAAATAAGGAAAGGAGCTTTATTTTGATATATGTCTTGACCACCTGTGAAACTTGTGAGTATTTTAACTGATTTTTATAAGTGGGGCTATTTATCACTGTTGTCCGTGGCAGCTTTATTTGCTGGTCTGTACCACTGATCTCTATTATCCGCCTCGACTAGAAGTACCCCCTCAACGATTGAACAGAGCCAGGTGGTCCGCAGTACTCAATCGCGTATCGATCGCCATCTTATTTGGTGCATGTATGCATATCACGTTGACTGACGCGAAGCACTGCGACACTAGCAATAGCAAATATTAGCATGCATGGCCACCTTGCCTTCATGCTATGTACGTGTATTAAGTTTGAGCCCTTCAAAAATTCTAGTGTCCGTGGGTGCATTCTAAGGCTCCAGGCCTAGGCTATCTAGCCAAAGTCTTTCATTCAGCTTTGGAGAAGGCGAGAGAATGGCGACTCATCATGATATTCATGGCGAGCGAAGTAAAAGCGCGCCATGCGTGGGTGATAAAAAAACACCTGTTTCCCGACTTCGAGAACTCGAAGGCGCCCTCTATAAACACCATGAAGCAAAGGGCGACAGCACACGACGCGTGGCGTCGTGCGTCGCGTCGTGCTTCAGGCGACATAATAGACAATGCGATACGCGTATACGCGGCGTGACGGAAGGGGCGACGTTTAAGCGGGGAAAAAAAAATTCAACATGGAAAGGACCTGAGCCAGCACGACGCAACGCGTCGTGTGTGTACAAACGTACCGGCAAGAAGGCGACGGTACGACCCGACGGCACGACGCAAGGGAGCCGTCGTGCCGTCTAATTGTGTCGCCTGTAGGGAGGCTAAAGAGAGAGAGAGAGAAATGTTTGTCGTAAATAGTACACCATAGTATATACAGGGTGCACCACTTTAGTGAATCGAAAACACCCGGGGTTTCAACTTGTGACCCCAAACCCTTGTATCGTATCTGGCTACAGTCCACTAATTAAAGCCCAATTGAAAACAGTGTAAAATCAGCGCTGTTCAGGGCC
>NW_019091453.1:320361-353067 GCF_001949145.1 Acanthaster planci
TTAATTATTCCCACAAAGCAAAATCACCCCCAAAAATGTGATTTTTCCGAAGCCGATTGCAGCCATTTTTCAAGTGGCAACCCCCAACTTTCGGGGGCACTTAGGACCATTTTTCAACCGTAGTTTTTAGCAATTCTGCTCTCATATGAAAGCTCAAATACCCAGGGAGTTGATCCTGGCGAGGATTTACACAATCTCACTATTTTGGGAGCAAAACAATCTCCTTGTTCAAAAGATGCTGCGAGGGCACTTTTAAATTTAATGCTAATGAGCTGGCCAGAAATTCTCCCTTGAATTAGTGGTCTGCACCCATCTATTTAAATCGGTGGGTGATGCCTGACGTAAGAATTTTTTATCAAGAGTCGTCAGGGAATCTTTGGGCAGGGAACAAGACTAGTGCAGTTTCATATTCCGGCTTTTAATCACAGTGGCGCACCGGCTGAAAAGAGAAAGGAAATATGCAATGAGCCAATTTGTGAATCGTGACTCGAGTCATCTAGTCAAATGATATTCGATCCAACTCGAGCATTTACGAGGGATTCGAGTCACAGATATTTCAGCTGCCAAGACACTACGGAGACAGAGAGTGGTATATCTCTTTACGACTCACTAATTTGCTATAGTAGCATTGAGGCATGCACTTTCTCGCAGTGACTCGATTCGAGTCAGTTACCTTTCAGGATTCTGGGACTCTGCAAGTCGCACTCAAGTCGAGTTACTGACTCGAAGAATGACGATGAGATATTTTCGTGAGAAGAAAAGACTGGCGAAAAAGTTTCATGGAGTCGATTCCCCGCATCTATCTGCTCGAGAGTATTTCTACCTATCCCTGGCCATCGTCGGGAAAAACCTCCCACCTTTAACTTCGTGTTAGTGATGAAATCCTGTTGTACTACAACTATTATTTCAAAGATTGATAGGCGATTTAGAGTTAAGGAGATCCCTCTAAATATGATTAAGAATCAGCTTGATTTTAATGGAAAAAACTTCCAAGGGAAACAACTGAGACTCCAGTAAACTTGACATTTGAATTCTGTTTGATCCTAAAATTGTCATTACATACTCACCTCAAGTTGTCGAGACAGGCCTAGTGTTATGTTAGCAATTTCACGTACCTACAGCTGCATAGCAAGCAGCACTGTGAGGATCGTTGGGGGAGAATTTTATTATCTTTTTCATCAACGGACGAACATGTTGATTTTTCTCTGTGGGAATAAGTAAATTTAACTCGAATTCGTCTTCTCCCTAGAGTGGTCAGGGGGAGCGAAGTTACACCCCTTAAAATTAAAGTTTGTTGGGGTCCACTTGTTGGCCTTCCCCCCCTCTGCATCATTCAGAGGCCGTGTCAGTCGCTGTGTACTCTAGCCTTTTCAGCGCCTGACGAGTTAAAGCCACGCACTGTCATGGGCTAAACTAAGGCAGTCAGGTTCTTTCAAATAACAGAACAGACTTCCTTCAATCTTTGCCAAGATCACAGATGTTATATCCATAATAATTTTTATTGGTCTGTGTTTGTCCAAAGTATTAGACGAAAAGAATCCTTTTTTCTGACATGTTTCTTTATATATTGACGTATGAAACAGGAAATTTCTTATCGCAGAGGTCAGCAGCGTGGAAAATTACATGATTCGAAGCAGCTTGCACCATACTGGAAGACAGTGGGGAGGTTTCTATCACCACTCGGCCAAAACCAAACATTATAGAGACAATACACTGAAGGAAATTCGGTTAAAATCGGCAGGCACTGTAAATCTATATTAATTGGAGAATTGGGAACATTATTTCGGGCAAGCGGCGCCCATCCCCGGGATCATAGTCCCACGCATCATTCGTACTCTGGGCCCAAACTATAATGGTAGTATTCTTGGTGACATTTACTGCTGTTTAAAAAGCCATTTCATTTCATATAAACATGGTTAATTAATTTGGCTAAACATTCTGTGAAAGGGAGCAAGAACCTCGCTCGAGTCAGTTATGAATATGAGACAATGCTCAGACCAGTTTGCATAAAATCCTCTTAAACTGTGTTCAAGTAGTTGACGGTCTAGCTGGTAAAATAATCATTATGCTGAACTTGTAGAGAAGCCCGCACAAAAAGAAAAAAAAATGCCCCGTAGCATGTCTCCTTGACGAATGACCTAACGATTTGGCGCGTAAACTATCTGTCCTAAGATGTTCATTGTTGGCGAAAGAGGAAAGCGCGGGAGTTGGGAGGCCGGGGATGAATGGCCGCTTTGCTATCTCATTAAAGGTTATTAAGCCTATTTTTCCCTAAACGGTAATTCGTACGGGCGAGGGAACAAACAAAAGGGGTAGATTTCTGCCGGCAGTTTTTATTAGCAGATGCAAATCTGTGGGCCCTATATTAAGTTAAGCCGCGCCATTGTGTGAGGTGAAGGCATGCGCGCCAGTGCCTGCAGCCTGCACGTGTTGGGTGTAACGCTGCCGCGGTATCAGAGCCGCGCTTGCTTCCCGCTAGCAGACGGACTATCATAGACTACGGGTAATTACTGCAGATTGTGACGTCTCGCCTGTGCCAAACCCGTTGTTCTCCTTATCTCAGCGGAAAGGCGGGAAAATCATTGTATTTAGAACAAATAATCGCCATCCTGTGATCAGCCGGGCACCGTCTTGCGACACGTGCACATTGTTGGTTTTATGTCAGATTTTCGCGCCCTTTTTCTGGGAGGCGTGTAATCAACCAAATGCAGCTGTTGCTGTCTCGTTTGGAAAATTCCTGCAGTTATTTCCGGAAAGTTGAGATTGGTTAATGGAGTTTTTTTTGCCACATAATTTACTCACAATAAAACTTTATGTTGCAGTATGAGAGTGATTCGGCCTGTAATCATTCCTATTTCAGTTTTATAATGATGACCTTTTTCATTGTTGTTTGTATGGGGCCGCCCTAAAAGCCACCCTTTGTTATATCAACAATGATTATGAGATCAAATTTAATTGGTTCTTTTGGGGAGTTGTTTCAATTTTTTGTCACCGTTCATTTATTCATCTTATATAGCACACCTTTGTGTCGGGAAGCGACGTGCAATTATTTTCATCAGCTATATGTACAAGAGAATTTATAACCAAGACCATAATATGCAGCTATAATAATAAACTGAAAATCCTCCAAAGTGTCCAAAGTGAGAAAAAAGTTACCGGTACAATATTCACGATGGGAGATTGCAACTTTAGGAATTTAGGTCTGTATTATCACTGTCTCGTGACAGCAGTGTCCAGCAACTCACATTTGAAGCAAGATATGGGACAGAGGGACCCCTCTTGTGTTGGTAATCGTTTTACCAGAATCTCAAGAATTCTTTTCAGACATCTATAGGGGATGTGTTAGGTATCAATAGTTTAGAGTGTGCATAGGGATTGGACATGTAAGGGGTACTCCCTCCATCCTATATCTTGTCGGGTATAGCAACCCATTTTTATGCATCATTGGCTGTCAAATCTATGTCTGTATCGGATTTATAGGCCCATTACGCGATGTGGAGTTTCAAAACTCCATGTTTTTTTAATTTTCTTATTACTGTTATTATTCATTTCTATTTGTTTGTTTGTTGATGATTTATCTTTGATTGGCTGGTTGGACTGTGTACACCTTCAAGGTAATGTTTCAACCCGTTTCTGTCATGGTGTAGATATAGGCCTACAAGACAAGATGCCCAAGCAAATAAAACAAGGGGATTGCCGTCAAATGTTCTTGGAACGTTATTCTACCCCCTCCCCAGCCTCCTGCACCACCAGAGGCTTTGAGTGCGCACGTTTCGAACGTGGGTGGATAACTCCCGACAGCTTTTCGGATATAGTTGTAAATGTCCCATGAAATATGCATGCGCGTTGTACAGTCAATGCATTCTTTGTTTTTGTTTGGTGTAGGGGTGTTTGTTTGTTTGTTTGTTTGTTTGTTTGTTTGTTTGTTTGTTTGTTTGTTTGTTTGTTTGTTTGTTTGTTTGTTTGTTTGTTTGTTTGTTTGTTTGTTTGTTTGTTTGTTTGTTTGTTTGTTTGTTTGTTTGTTTGTTTGTTGGGTGGTTTGCTTTTTTGTGTTTTATACAACGCATCGCCAATCATGACAAAACTTCTGCCATTTACGACCATCTGCCGATTGTGATATTAATTACTATCAGCGGCATAGAATGATAATTGCACTATGCCAGTGCTGTCATCGTGCTACAGGCAACGGCTATTTGGCGGGAAGCTAGTTAAATGAGAAAATAATACGTGTTCAATTATTGTCCATCAATAATATGGGTGTTTCTTTTTTCTTTCTGGCACAAGTAGTTTGTAAAAAAAACAAGAAAAAAAAAACAGCTGGTGGTTGTATGCTCATCAAGCGGAGAGGAAAACCAAACACAAAAAGACTCAGGCCCGGGAGGGGAATTCCAGTACCCTTCATACGGATTCAAACATGCGGCATTGTTTTGACCTGTTGGATTAAAACCAAAAAAAGTGGATGACGAGCTTTCTAAATCCCAAAGAGTGAAAATTCACTCTATTCGAGTGAAAATTCAATCCCTCCGATTGAAATTAAGGACCAGACGAATTGGAGTGAAATTTCTTCACTCCAAAAGATTGAAATTTCACTCGAGCTTTCACTGGAGGTGGCTATTTTCAGCCTTTTTCAATCTAACTTCAGAGTGATTTTCACTCCGAGAACGTTTTTTTTCCTAATTTCACTCTTTCTTATTTAGCCCATTGTTTGCCCATACTTTTCAAAATCGCGGTTATATTCGCAAGACCGGTGGTCTATGCGTTAACGTGTCTGTGGTTTAACTTTAGAAAAAGCACAGCGTGTCTGCTGCCACCAGCGTCTTAAAGTCTCCCGTTACCAGGCAAACACATCTATGCGTGTACGCACACTACCGATAGAAAATTGTTCAACTGTGTGCAAAGATAGTATACCGCCGCATATCTTTGACTTTGTGCCAGTGAGCAGTCGTATGGAAGTACAAATCATTTATCATCTCGACATAGGCTCCATGCTAAGCATAATGGTACTACGAGGCATGACGATTCACCCGAGCTCCTTTTTCAGAATTCATAATTTTCCTTTCTTGGAAGTACATTCACGTGAAATTGGAATAAAAACAAAGGCGAAAAAGCTGCACGAGAAGCCCAAACGGAATTGATGAAACTTTGGGAAAACAGATGACATGGAGTTTGCACCGTTTCCATACGTTCCCGCAACACATACACCTATTCTTTTGTGGCTGCACTTGCACATACATTACACATGGATTCAATCGGCAGTTTTGCAGATCTAACGTAAGATGTGTACAACTGACTGAAAATGGCGAAGGAAGAAACCTGACGCCTGTCCTCCTTTTTGCCAAGCACCCTTATTTAATACTGCATGCATTTATTTATACTGCATGCATAGATCCGTAGGCCTTGCACGCAGCGCGGAGCTTTATTTCAATCATTGATCTAGAAGTGCGCCCTCTGTGCGTTTGTGCACATCACGAGTAGGCCTACACGAAAAACAACGTTCTACGGTACGTTGCGTGTATGCAATCATTCAATTCAACAAGTTGTCTTACGCTTTTCTATAATGTGATTGAGTTGTTATGATTCCAAGACAACAAGCCTCTGATGTGTCAGTGACAATGAAATGTTGTTTGAGTAGCTTATTTCAGCAGTCCTCTGTAATATACATGTATCTAGCTTATTAGGATGTAATGCTGGTCTTAAAAGCGGCAATTCACATAATGGTGTGACGCTGCAATAAAACAGTGATGACACTTATGCAAGTTCATGCATGTGTATTAACTTGTCTCATTGATTAAAATAATGGCAGATAAAACAAGATCAGTTGCTTAAATATTTTGGATTGAACTTTAAAAAGTCAGACATACATGTAGATCGAACATTTGAAAATCTTTATTTTTTATTTCGGGTATCAAGTATAATAGAAGATTGTATACTTTAAAGTAAACATAAAATACTTGAATGGTCCGCATCTGCATTAAACGTAACAAAAAGAGAGCAATAGCAAAATTAACAAAAACACAAGCAAAACCGGCTTGTGGGACCCTGGGTTTGTGCGGTTGGGTCTAACCTAGGGCATCTGTGGTTTTCTCGGGACGTCTCGAAAAGTCTTAAGGGTTGCTAGCTTGCGGTTCGTCGTTCGCATTTCAATGTGTATCACCATCAATACACATACACGGAAGATCCACATCCATTCAGATTATTTTCCGAGGAGATAACGAAAAAAGAACGCGACGGGTGACCAAAAACCTCCGTACCATGAGGTGGTAAGTAAACAGTCGCCGGTCACCGTTGGTTATTGTTAGCAATGACGTCATGTCATGCCCGAAGTGGGGCAACGGTTGCTGATTGGCTGAGCCGAGCGTCCTGCGTTCCTTCACTTGCTGGAAATGTTATAATTTTGTTATACTTTTTGCTTCGTTCCGCGCCAAAAATACACGTGTGTCCAGCTTTCGAGCTAAACAGAACTTTAACAGGCGATGCGCGCTTGTGCAATACAGCGGGCGAAGTTTCATTCTTCAGAATAACTTGTGCCCAAAGTTGGCCCCGAATCTCACATAAAAATACCATATACAGACGGAGGTTGGATCCTGATTAGCCCGAATTCCGTCAGACCATGCGAGTTGTCTCGGCCTAGTCACGCTGATTGACACAACCACGTGAGTTCGGTGACTTTAGGCACGCCTCCCACCATTCATTAGTCACTTCGGCAAACAACACAGCAAATACTGCCAGCACACTACGGCCTTGGTTGAGCCAATCGAACGCACTTCCCTTGCCGAGTTCCTGAACGCTGAAAAGGGAGTCCAACTTCGACAGAAGCGGTAGTTTCTCTCAAAACTCAGCGACAGGAATTAGGATGCGTGACAACATGTCGACAGCCCTGGTATCGGCGAATGTGTCTGCCTATGACTATGTCAGTGATGTCCTCTGCAACAATTACAAGGTAAGGAAAACTCGGCTAACTTTTCATAGGTTTCGCTCGTGTGACGTGAGCAACCTGTTGCTGTTCATGTATCGGTATGCGGAGCAGGACATGATGGAACGCGATGGCAGCGATCACTTGCGATCACGGAAAATGCACGGAACATTTCGAAGACTTTGACGCAAGTACCGCTGTGTATTGGGCTTGTGTTATTTTTATAAACAGGCTTAGGCCTATTCTAAAAGTCAAAGTTGTTTAAGTATTATCAGTGTTGTCAGTAGGCCTATTCCATTTAAAGTTTCCCCCATTTTGTTGGTTATAGAACCCACCGCCCACTACCCGCACACTACTGAAACTCGACAAGAGGGCAGTGGGAACTCCGATTCATGGCAGTCGGAGACATTCCACGAGTTCGGCAAATATCGTCAACGGGAACGGCCTGAACGTCAACGCCAATGCTAACGATCCGGGGAAACTACGAGACCGTGCCATGAGCGAGAGCGATCGGAACCAGCGAACCCAAACAAGCCGGTACAAGACAGAACTGTGCCGTCCCTTCGAGGAGAACGGAACATGCAAATACGGGGACAAGTGCCAGTTCGCCCACGGGTTGCATGAACTGAGAAATCTGTCTCGTCACCCCAAATACAAGTCAGAGCTCTGCCGCACTTTCCACACGGTGGGGTTCTGCCCCTACGGACCTCGCTGTCATTTTATTCACAATCCTGAGGAGCGTAAGCTTGGGGTGGCAAATGCAGAGCAGCAGGCAAAACCTCCGCGCGACCGCACTGTTGAGAGGCCCAAGTTGTTGCACTTTCCTAGTGCCCCACTCGGCTCCACATGTGGAGGGGATCTGACACCACCCAGCGACAGCCCAACTTCCATGACGCCCCCTCCTTCACTGTTTGGGGATGACATTACATCCAACATGCCCCTCAGCGCCAGTGTCCTCCAATCTGCTATGAATGTGTTCAACTTTGCTCAGCGCCAGCAGGAGTTGCCTGCTGTGATGTCACCCATCTTGTCGCCCACCATCGGCGGCATCAGCAGCCCCTTTGGGTCCGGCCCCTTGTCACCATTCACTCCCTTGCAGCAGCTGAGCACGGAAAATGATCAGCAATCTCAACCTAGCTTCCCGCCACCCTTGACCTGTCACAGTCAGGATAGCGGCGTCTTCTTCTCTGAGAATCTAAATGACTTTTCCCGCAACACTTTCCGACCACCTTCGCCCCCGGACTCCCTCTCTGATCCCGAGTCCCTCGGAGAGTCGATGGGTCCAGCATCACCAACTCTCGTCCCAAGCCTTCCCTCTGTTCCTATCAATGCTCTTCCTAAGACCTGTCCCTCTTCAAGTCCCATGGCCAATCAGCGGGTTGGCCGCCTTCCCATCTTCCGTGGCATGTCTCATGAAGAACGGTTCTAAATATGCGCAAGCAAGGATGGTCCCACCTTGATTAAAAAAAGGGACAAGTAACAGCTCATGGACATGACCCCCCCTTACTAGTTCTTATTCCAGTGACATGATCTGAGTGTCTTCCTTTTTGTATGGTCCTGATTATTCCATAATCAAAGGATTTGTATAAAATAGTTTTGATTGTATTTTATTATAAGATATTTGAAGTTATCTGAATTAACATGACATCTGTTGATATTTCCATACTCCAGGAGTTATTACTATTTATATGAAAAAAAGTAGTCAGTCGGGGCTGTTATTTAATTTTTTTTCTGCACTCGGAACACTTAGCCTTGAAACTGACCATGCAAGTCAATCTTGCTAAACCTTGTCCTTACTTATTTAATTGTCATTTCTTTGTATTTTTGAAATTTTGTACTATTCAATGCTGAGCATAGTGAGTGGTTTGCCGATAGTTGAAACTGAAGCATCATTGCAGAAGTGCAGCCCCTTCCTACTAAGTATTTAAGTTATCCATCTTATTTATTTGAAAACATTATATGCATTTTGGTGAATTTATAATGCCCGTATTTATCAGGTTTTATGATGATTAGATATATTATATATTATTATTGTGATGTGACGCTTGTGTTTTAAATTATGAAGAACGTAAAATGTTTTGTCTTTGATGCCATCTTGGTATGAAGAGTACTTAAGTCTTGTGTTTGGATACAGTATTTGTCTTCCTTTACTTGATTTCCTCAGATTGAGATGAATTTTATGGTTTAGCCTTGTTTGTAATCTCATGGACTATGACGTAGTTGATGTACGACGTTTGTATATACACCTGACAAGCCAGATTTAAAAAACAAAAATATTTTAACTTAAATACTGTTCAAGAACAGTGTATGAGAACTTGTGTCTAAGGTGGATCTCTGTATATAAACGCGTTATCCACTTAGTAACAGTTCGATCACATTTGTTTCATGCAGTTGAATTTTTTACGCAGAACTTATTCACCCCTGTTTGTGCAAAAAAGTTTTAAAACAGAAAAGGAAAAAAAAGTGAAGTTTTATAAAAATCAAATGTTTGTGCCACGTTATGGTAAGCAACTCGTGCAAAATTCGACAGTAGATCGACTGTGCAAAAGTATCAGCATGCGTTTGTACTTGGCGTACTTACAGTGTTGAACAGAATTTAACGACTTACAAGTAGACTTAGTAATTTAAGATTGCATACTTTATGCAGCAACGTTTGATGTGTTTTGGTTTTAGTCCATAGGTTTATTCCTGGAAAGGTTTCATCTTGACGACTTGTGTTAAGAGCAGTTGTGGTTATCAAACATTTGTTAATATAAAATTGAGAAGTTTGTGACAACTAAATTACTGTTTCATTGGGAACCTACTCACTTTCAGTGTCAAATCATTGAGACATTATTCCTGTTCAGACGTATGTTTCTCTGAAATGTATCTTCAATAATGAATTTTTAGTTTGTAGTTTAATCAGCTTTGGCAAAGCATTTTTTCTTCTGATAATTAAACAAATTCCAACATGGTAAAGACACGTTTTGCTTCCCATCAAAATTACATTCCGTGAGCATTTTTAATTTGTTAATCTTGAGACATTCACATCTCGTATTTTTATTCCAACGCTAGCGTTTTGTGTTTAACCTATGAAGCCTTAATGAGCTATGCAAAAAATCCTTCACCATCTTCCTGCATACACACACTGCCGCACGGCTAGGGCCATGCAATATGTGTAAATGTTAATATTGTATTGTACTTAGTTTTAAATTTATTTAAGATGAATTCTAAGTGTTGACATTTTGACATGTCGATTATTACTAAAATTGTGTCTTGGCATACACTGTAAGTGCCTTAAAAAAGTTTGATAACGCCAAATGTTGCCTGTTTTACTACTTTTTCCAAGGCTTAGTTACGAAAACAAAAATTCAAGATCATTTTCCAGAGTGCCTTACCGTTAAAACACCTGAATGAAGGAAGGCTCTGTTTTCCAGTGCAACTATTTTTCTATAAACTACGAGTATTTCCTATTTTCGATGCTAAATCAAGCTTACACAGGTTATCAAAATATTTTCAGCTAAGGTCAAAGAAACTGTTTTTCCCACGTGTTTTTCTACGACATTTTGGCTTTTCGCCCGGTGCGGTGATCACCTATTCGGCTTTTCAATGAAATTCACTCAGTCGTTTGTAACGTACAATTATATATTTGTGTGTTAAGCATATTGTGTTGAGTATGAGATAATGTTAAATTAAAAGCGCAAAAATAGAAAAAAAGAAAGTATTTTTGTAGTTCTTGATCTGTATTTCATGTCGGCTCCCCAGCATTTAGACGCCGGAAATTTCAGAAACACTTCCAAATCCATTCTCTGGTAATGTCCCTTTGAAGAACCACATACCGGTGCGTGTACATGTAATATATGTAGTAAAATCAATTGCATGTCGACACTTGTTTGCTGTGTTTGTTTGAATGCGAATGACGAACAAAAACTCAATCTTTGACCACATACCCTTTTTGATGGTGGTGTGGACCCATATTTTAACGTCTATTGTTGACCTATGAATTGGTTGCGGTTTTATGATAGGAACATGCTAATCATGACAATAACCTCCAAGGACTGGACCTCTCTGTGAGTGATGTTCGACTTTTGTAAGTTGTTGGCGATTGCTTTTAACTCGTAAGGTCTGTGTTCTCAACCATTTTGAAAGTACATGCGAGTGTCACGTAATTGTTGGCAGGCTGGTCAAACTGCCTTGCACTTATCAAAACTGACGACATAATTAAAATAATCATCTCTGCTTACGATAGTGTTGAATGGTTGGACCAGGTTATAACATTTGTTGGCTCGAACTGGTTTTAATCAACTGAGAGCGATTTGCTGTAACTTGCACGCGCGCATCCACCTTGTGCAGACGGTCCCGCAACAGATTAAATAGCCGTATGCAAACTAAATACAAACAACAGTGTCCCCAGCTTTCCTGATAAAACTCTGTTCAGCTGTGGGCCGAGAAATTTATGAACATTGACATTTCACAAAGGCTGTGCAATGCTTGCATTCGTTCGTGTGGGGGTTATGGAGGACCTTACTGTGCGGACTTTTTTTGTTAAAAACAAGTTAATTTGACGTCAAAAATCCCATGTACATGTACATGTACTTCCGCGTATACTGTGAACAACCTACCCCGCGCATTACGTACATGTACATGGTCCTACACGATCGCAGTGCAATGTTTACATTGGGTCTAGTTTTAGTTTCACAATAGCTAGAAGTGGACGGGAACAGATGATTATCATTTTATTAAAGGGGCTCTGAAGTTTACGAAACTAGCATTTTCCTTAATACCTTAGTCACGTGGAATTGTCATTTCCTTTCAGAGTACAACGCCCAGACTATCAAACAGCATTTGTTTTTAAATTGCAATCTTTACCGAGAACTCAAAGTTGGGCCAAAGTTTACTGGGAATGGGGAAAGAAAGGGAGAAAGATGTCACATTCTTTGTGATCAACTGGCATTCTACTAAAAATAACTTGATCCCATTGTAATCATGATTGGACATACTAACGTTGAACATCATGGTAGGCCAATTACTGGAAAGTTCAAATTTGTGCAAGCATGCGCATAAATGACCATGGTGGCAAAGAAGACTAAATGAAAGTGCACATGAGCTAGGGGTACAAGCTAAGTCTTCACCGCTATTTTCTCTGATTCTACAAGTTTTTCACACTTTTCTTCAGGACATTCTCTTATGTCGTCATAGCAAAACTTCTTGTCTTTTGAGTTTAATTATGCACGAAACAAAGAAACGAAAATTTGCTTTTGCCCAGAACGCACGAGGTCCGGATTTCTTTCTAAGTGTCGAATTAAGAACTTTGTGATTCAAAGTACATGTACATGTACATGTAGCATGCACTCAGTGGCGTAAATTTGCACAAGGAACAGGGAGTGGGGATGGGGAATGCTTGTGTGTGTGTGTGTGGGGGGGTGTGTTTCAAAATAGCCCATCCCCGGGATTTACGCTGTACTAGCACGAATAAAGTTAACGTTTGCGCATGTGCAAATTACTGACCAATCATTATTTTCTAAAATTTCTGCATAACCGTCGCCGCCCAGGCTTCATCTCTGACAACAAACCAATCGTAAGAATATGGTATTCGAAGTTAATGAACACACTTTCCCCATAGAAACGATGGTGCAGTTAATTTTTTTCTGTAGCAAAACATGCCTTTGTATTAAGCTTAAAAATCCACACACTGTAAAAACTCGGGTGTTAAAATCAACACTTTTGGGTGCTATCAGATGACCACACCATAGGGTGTTACTTTAACACTGATGATGTTACTTTGCACACCTGTAAGTGTTACAGTGCACTAGAAGGTGTTACAAGTAATACCAAATAACACCAACATTTTAACACCAGTGAAAAGTGTTGGTGTAGTCTTCTAGTAACATCGCAGGTGGTAAATTTAACACCCCAGTTTTTGCAGTGAAGACAGAGGATAAAAAGCAAGCAGAGCCACGTGGAGTCGAAGCCGATATCATTGCAACACCCCATTGGTCTTCGATTCAGCGCTGGTACGTGAAAGGTACATGTACATGGTACCCCGAATCGCATACTGTAGTTTGTTTTTAAGGTCTTGCCGAAGAGAGCCTTGTTGATTTCTTCCGACCTCCTGCGTTTGGGAAGAAAGAAATGAAAAAAAATAAAGTAACGGCTATGATGATTTTATAGGGTTTTCTGATGAAAAAAAGGAAAATTTTCTGGAGAATCAGAGAAAAACATGATGTTGAAGTTTGTACCCTTGTAATTTCAGTGGGTCTATTTACGATAGTTGCCACCATGGGCATCTATACACATGTGTGCATACATTTGAATTCATTAGCAACTGGTCTTTTTAATGTAAAGTCTTACTCTTATCAGCGATTTGTTTGCACAGTTCTTCAGTCCTACTTCTCAAAATGTCTGGGGTCCTCAGACTTGATAACCACGTGAATTTGACAGCGAGCAGGTGATTGATTTGTACATTTTCTCACTAAGGCCACAAACAGCTTATTAATTAAAAGAACTATCATTCAGTGCTGTAATTAAGTTGAAAGTTCATGGTAATTGACTTCGTTCTCCTGGTAAAACTGTATGCAGACACTTGCGTGACCACATATGCAGGCCTACTACCTGCCCATCAGCTGATCTCTTGTGGTGCCAAAAGAAAACGTAGCTATATTGCTCAGAACAAAATTCACAAGTTCACAGTATCACTTGTTCACGTGACATCATTCGTTTATTTTCACCGACAAGTCCCAAATATAACACGACGTGGAACTAAAAATAGACGAGTTGATGAATTGGTCAGTTGTTCTGGATTTTGAAAATCCCATCCAGTGAGCCGCCAATCGCACTTGGCTTGCTTACACCCTTGGGATGTTACGGTATGACGAAGTCAAGTGGTTCAGGGGTTAGAGGGCAGTTCCTACTTCAGGCGTTTTCACTTTTAGGGTTTGCAGACTGAGACTCATCTTGGGTCTACGAAGGGGAATAACACTAAGGAATGTGGTACATGTATATCAATATTAAATTTATAAGCGAAAAAAAAGCGCTTTACGAATAAAAAAAATATAAAAGTGTTTTTTTTAATTGATGGAAAGAGTTCTGCAATGTACTTCCCTTCCATATATGAAGTTAACAGAACTGTTTAATCTACGTAAAATTTCTCAAACGTCTATATTAAACGGTGACGACAGTTTGTTTGAGCATTGCCTTACGTCTAAATGAAATTACCCTGTTTCCAGAAAGCGTACCATTTTCCAGGAAGAATTGTAGATGGCCAAGTTGTGTTGAATAATTATACTTGACACCTTTTTGCCAAAATGTAGCTTTTTGAAAAGTGATATCAATTCAGTCTGTCAACTCCATTTAAATTCGCATATCTTATTTATTGAAAGCGACATTTTAGGTACACTCAGCGGCTGCTCCACAAAACAGCAACTGCTTCTGACAACGTACGGGTTTGCAGGTTTTTAAAGTCCAAAACCACAGGATTCTTTTACCTCTAGTTATCTGACTCCGAGGAAGCACATGTTTTCCGCACTCCAAGCAAACTCAGCCCGCGCGTTTCCTCAGCGTCATATCCACCCGGCTAGCAGTAGTAAAGGGGGGGGGGGTGTCACGCAGCCAGCGTGGTAAAATAAGCAGATGGAGAATGGTTCAGTCGGGGACCATCCGAACAGTTTACCTTGTTCTATCAGTTTGGGGTTTTTTTTGCATTCGCATAGAAAACGTGCTGTTTTGGATGTTAATTTCGAAAGGTGTTCAGAATACTTTGACGTGACGTGTACAAGCAATAAAACACTGTCGCAAACTGCTCATCTACCAAAGTTAATCCTAGCAGGAGTGCCGGTAACTCCCGATAAGAGACTTTTCATCGAAATGACATATCCTTGAAATTCGGCGATAAACAAGACCCTGAAAGCGTCTTCCTGGGCAGTACAAGTGTACATATGTACATTCAACCTCCCTGCCTTAAAAAGCTGAGTTGCGCGTCAAGGACGTCGTCAACCAAGATATTCATGATTCTAAATGCCTTGGTGTTTGGCTTGCGTCAACATGATATAAGATTATGTAAAGCCAGTCGTCCAAATAGACTGTAACTAGCTTTATGGGCTGAACACAACATTTGCGGTAGAACTTCAAGTTCAATTGAAGGCGTCCTGCAGTCTCCCTCCCAGACTCCCATGCAGGGAACTCAATCGTCTGTCATGTCTCCATCTCCTACGGACAACGTGCATGATGCGCGTGGGCGATGGGAATTCCAGCCGAGCTATGAACCCGATTCCTGCTGTCACGTGACTGGCAAACAGGTGTTTCCTTGTCAACTGTCATGCCCATTTATGAGTTGGATTGTTTTATATTGGGGGATGATGTTCCTTAACTGGATGTCATGGGTCGGCGACATGGAACCCCGTGGAGTTGTTTTGGAGCATCAGCGGCACACGGATGGGTGAAGCGGATTTTAACAGTTATGCTAAAACATATCAGAGAAAAACGCACTTGTCTGCGAATTCACGAGGTTTGTATGTGGACAAAATGTGTTGAAGAGAAAACTCACCGAGACAAAGTTGTTCGTAGCGGGATGACGAGGACCAGAAAAGAGTGGTTGGAAGACGCCAAGGATGATTACGTTGTTTCACAACTGATAAACGATGATTTTTTTAAATCAACCTTTTGATAAGTTTTTGGGTCAAGAGCATGCAGGAAGACAGTCAATCATTTTGTCTCTTTGCATCGATGGAAAATCACAGAAGTTTTCCATTTTTGGCAAGTTGACCGTCTGTGACCAGTAGCCAAGAATCCATTCATGCTATGCTGCTATGCATTGCTTGTCGCAGTGTTCCTGACGGCCGTAGGTCAGAAGCGGGCATTTGACCTCTCTCAGGATTTCTCCAGCTTGAAATTTTGGGGAAAACAGACACTCTTGTTGATAAACGACCACCACAGGTGGGGGGGTTGGAACGCTGAACAGGAACTATCTAATTAAGGCAATCAGATTATCACCTATTTCACTCAGCGCTAAAACTACACCATGGTGTCGATCACACTCTTGTGATATGATTAGATTATGCAACAGGGATAATCGAATAACAGGCGCGAGAAAGAAAGTTACTTACGGTGTCTGCGGCAAATCTAATTATTTTAAATTCGCTTTTATTTGCTGGTACGGTTGTAGACCTATATTCAGAATATAGAAACCACCGCAGAGGAGCCGAAGTTAAACCAAACTGTAACAATGTTTGGACAAAACAAAACAAAACTTTAATGATTTAATAATGGAAGTGACTTTTGATAGGCAGTCTGAATTGTTATGGGACTGTCCACGTGGCCTTGTTCTAAAACGAGGCCACTCTGATGAGATTCCTCTCAAATGTTGCTTCTCTACGCATGTTCACATTTGCGTTACAAATCTGGCGATGTATTCTTTTCTCTGTCTGTATCTCATAATGAATGATGGTTTGGCGTGTTTATTATTTCAGGACAAATATGGCAGTAACCATATAAACAAATTCATCCGCAAATTCATTAACATTCATAAATCAAGCTGTCAAAAAAGAACTTCAGTTCGACACTGGCAAAGCTGGTATCCGCAATAAAGCAGTTTAATATCACCTGATAAATACGCAGGCTAGTGGTTAAAGTGTGCAGACGTATCTCGTGCTGAGTTTACTCTTTTGTGAGGTGAGCATGCGCACACTATCCCAACGCAGGCCCAGATCAGTAATAATGGTGCAAGAAACAACTAAGATGAGCTAGAAGTACCAAATCTGCAATCTTTTTCGCCGGATAAATTGACGTGTACATCTTGTAGGGAAAAATTTCAAGCTGAAATAAAACATACTTGTTTAAATTCGCATGAACTATAAAAAACCAGTGAGGTCAACAATCACCAGTAATGTACATCATGGCAGGACATTTTATTCGCTATGCAACCAAACGATATTCTTTGTGATTTGCAAATTTTTGTTCAGTACTACTGGCTTCAGATTTAATATGACGTTTATGACACGCTTTAGTATGTCCTTTCGACACAGCGCATGCACAAATCGATATTAAAATGATACCAGAGGTTGTAAAATTGATGTCTTTAACCGATTCCTCCATGCTGTAACTTAGGGGTGAATTTAACTTCTATCACTTTCGTCATTTAGTGACCTTTAGCACTTTCAGAGTGAAAAAAAAAAACAACACTTATCAGTGCGACCATTTTTGTCATTTCACTTTTTCGTTTGGTATGATCCCCTCTCTATCTGTTGGTACATGAATTCAGCCCAAACATCGTCACCGTTCATAAGCAAGGAGAAACATCTGCTGCCCTGTAGGCTGTATGCAGCATTTCCTTATCGTCGCGTCATTCAACAGTGTCAGCAAGACGGATAAATTGTCCAGATGGGGCTGGGGTCCCGTGCAATGCTTCTAACAGGTCGCTATCTCCCATGGACATCGGGACTGGAAGAATTGGATTCCCATCAGGACAGCGCGCAGACCTGGCCTGGCAGCAGCTGATAATCAAAGGGAGCTAGCTGCACGGTGGTTTTATCGTCTAAACACACTGTGGGAAAAAGCCCCGCGGGCCACCGGTTCGCATTTGCCGTGTACTCAGGAATGTAGGAAATTCTCGACTGCTCGAAAGAGTTTTTTGTTGAAGTAAGTTGGGGGACATAAGTCGGCCACTTGTTGGTTGAGAGTTTCTGGTTACCAATAAAATTACTCGCTTGATTCGGTCGATAAGCGTGGTTTGTTTTGACATTAATCTTGAATGCTTTTGACTGGTTATCGCCAGTGGTAAAGATGTTTGCGGTGGGAAACTGCACAGGTTACGTCAGTGTGAAAAAATGTAATTCATGGTTGACGTAACATTTTGTAAGAATACGTCATGAATGCGTTGATCTATAATGTTCCACCTTTCCTGCCCCCCGTGGTTATGCCACTTCTATCTTTTTTAACCAACTGGCCTTGAAATTGATGAGGATATCGTGGTCTGATAATGACAGAATGTAGCAATGACTGGAAGTTGGAACGTGGTCTGTGTACAGACTAGGCCATGACGATGTACATGTAGTGATGATGTACGAGTGTTCGTTTGGCTTTTGAAGGAGATCATGTGCGCAACTTGGTAGTGATCGTGGTTGTGCCAACGACAATGAAAACATCGGCAGCAGTATTTTTTTTAATATATTAGCTGTCATAATTGAGTCATTCCTCTTTTTAAATTAACTGAGCACTAAAAAGCCTTGACACCCTTGGTCGTGTACAAAACTATGGACCTCTGAAGGATTCAAGGTGTTTGTAGGCTTTTAGGGTTAAGCTTTATCTTTTCCAAGCAATCTATAATCTACAACCCCATCAGTGGCTAAAGACGGAGTAAAATCATCCCCTGTTTTCAAAGAAACGCCTCCGAAAACCTCCAAATCTCACGGGGATAAGCTGCGCTTTTTGTTGACTGACCCCCCCACGCCTCGCGACGTCCATTGATTGATCAACCCAACACTAACCACTCCAATGTCTGACACTGACAGTCGCTAACAAGAAATGTCAACTTCTTATCGGAGGGGACGCAGAACCACGAACAGACGAGTACACAAAGTCCACGGCCTCGGCACAAGTAGGGTTGACCTGCGGTTGCTGCGGTTAGGAGCATGGAGGTTTCCCCTAATCTCAGGGGCTGAATGCCCTACTCGGCCGCGCGAAAAACCTTTTATATATCGGCTTGGGGGCCTGGTCATGTCCCTTTCAACAGGAATGTTTGCACACGGATCTCTTGTTAGTTTGCTTTTACAGTGTAGAAGCATGGAGGCCGGTATTATTCCAGAGGGGCAGCCCAAGAATTGGGCAGCCTCGGTAATAAATCTCGCTTGGGCAGTGTCAACTTCGATGTGTCCCCCACTTTTAGGGGTTTAATTAATGTCAGGAGCCATAACATGCTAATTGCATGTAAAAACCATATTTAGTAGTGTGCACGTACAGCAAGACCCAATGAGGCATAGTGTTGTAATATAAAGTATTTTTTTCCCAAGAACGCTTTCACAATTTCATCACTCACTGCATACTACTCTGGAAACTATGAACCGAACGGAATAGGCTTCATAATAGTAAGTATTTATCTTACCTTTATAACTTAGTGTGGAGTTGGGACTTTTGAGACCAATCCAATCAGCCGAACAGTTGGTTGTAGCAAAAACGTACTTAACGGATATATCATTGACTTCCAAACCAATCAATACCCAGCAGGCTTTCAAAATCTATCTATGCATAGCCCTAGCAAATGTGCCCATGTTTTGTTAGAAATAGTTCAACTATGGATCGATAGTGTTAGGTGGCGGCGTTAATCTCATAAACATTGCAGAAATCGTCAACTGGAACACGATCTCTGCCATTGAATTCTCTTTCTTTTATCAGTATATCACTTTCTTCCGCAACGAGTCAATCTATATGCTATATTTAAAATCCCTCCTTGAGACGCACCCAGGTGCGAAAAATACGGCGCTGGTATTTCAAGAAAGGTTTGTCCACATTGTGACGTCGTGTAATCGATAACATACCCAAACCATAGAAAGATCAAGGGAACAGTGCCCAAACCCATCCCGGGGCTATTTATTAATAACAAGACCCATAAACGCAGGCTGGATGCATTTTCTTTCCAAAAATGAACCCCGAAGATGTACGGTCTCTATAGTATAGTGCTTAACTGCAGAGTTGAACATCATCCATCAGTACAAGTTTTGTTTAGCCTGTCACATTATTTATTAACTTTTCAAATTAATTTTAGCGTTTCTATAATCCTGTATGACTAAGCATAGAAACTGTGACAAAATATTACGCCCACTTTAATATTTCTCATTTTTTTGACGCTTCAAGACATTGGAGTGTATTCGTGCCAAATGAAACCGTTTCAATGGTCGTATTGTAATGTATGGAAGGGAAAAGTCTGACTTGGCAAACCTGACAACTTCAGCTGCAATTTTATTCAACTGCCGTAGCTTTTGTATTCCCTCGAGAAGTTCTGTGCGGCCAAATCGATCCTACATGTATCCGTTGCCGACGAATTAAAGTGTAAAACCATGTGGTGGAATTCAGATTAATTTAAAATTTGCCGCCCAAATTTGCATTGGGGTCCCAAGGATGTTGTGTTTGTGTTTATACATGATACTTGAATTCATCGACTCAGGAACTCGCCCATTTCAATGCCCAACATGTCACGTATATTTTGCTGGAGACTCGGCTCGATAGCAATAATCATCCGCACAAGAAAACACATTATCAGCCACCTTTTTGGGGGTCAATATTGGGCTAATTTTTCCTGAAGTCCGTGTGTATATATATCCGGATTCTAAACACATTCCAAGGACTCTGATCAAAGTACTGCAAAGACTGAATAAATGAATGAAAGTAATCCGTGCCCTTCGCTGAAAATGTGGCATTGGGTGGGCATCGTATTGTGGTAGTATACTCGCAGTTAGAATAACCACTGCCATTCTGTATATGAACAGCGCACGCGTAGTCCCCTGTACACGTTAACCGCGTGATTGCGTAAGGGCCCTACATACCGACACACAGTGCCCCAAGGCCTTTGGTCTGGGTTCCCGCCATAGAGAGTACCACGTGTCTACTGAAGTAAACAGGTACCGATCAACTCGCCGTGGCAAGGGCGATTTGGATCCTTTGTAAGGCAATGCATTGTACGGCTGTTGTTAACATTTGGTAAGCTCCAACAGTTCCCACTTTTCTATGGGAAATAGAGAATAATGGGCAAGCAGGTGTCGAATGCAAAACAACCAAAGGCCTTTAAATTTTAAAGGCTCGCGGAATGAAGTAAAAGTGAAACCACCCGATGCGCTGAGAAAGTACTCCCTACACTGTTGTTACGCACACGAATTTTTTTTTTAGTTTTGCTAACATGCAGTGTATACCATGGTGTGTGGAGGGATAAGGAAATCTGCAAATCGGCATATTTTACTGGATTGGAATTTGTTTTTGAGGTAAAGCAGTGGGCAGTGTCTATTCAGGCTTTGACTGGAAAAGCAATTGATGGGTAGCTCGTGTTTGTCGATCAGAGAAATCTAAATTTATGAGGGATTAAAAGTAACATTTTAGATTTCACATTGAGGGTTGAAACGACGAAAAAGCTGTTTTTATAAGAAAACCATATAAAGTTCCAAAAATCGAGAAGCCAGATTGATCATCGCCGTAGCCACAGTGTACAACCAGACACAGTGGTCTTAACGTTTCCAAGAGGAAACAGTTGCCTTAAACTGATACCATCAGTCATTGCCCACATCCAAAGATCTGCAGTGCAGCGCAGGAATACAACTAAGGAGGCAGTGCATGCAGTGTCATTGGAGTTCATCGGTATGCCTTCGGTAACAGGCGGGGCCATCGATGCCAAGGCGATCCCTGACCATCGATTTGGCAGGAGAGCCCACACCACGGGGGACCAAACAAGGTGAATCCGCAACAACACCACTACGCAAAAGGATCGAAACTGCGTGTTTTGTCCCTGCGAATTATTGCGTAACTTAAGATACACTTAATAGTCCCGGAATTATTCTCAAGGACTCTCCACTCACCGGGGCCTCTGTTTACGCAATGGAGTTGTAGCATCACACTACGGCAGAGAGGATGACAATTAACAGGCAGTCTGATTTTAAAGGGCCGTGACTGCTGTACGCGCGGTCTGCACAAGCTAAAAGTTTTCCATCACTGCGCGCACTAGTATAACTAACCAAAAGTACTTGGATGGAAACCTTGAGCGTGCATGGTAGAAATTGACGTGGATGATGTTGACGTGCCTTTCGTGTGGTGCATAGACAAAAGTTAATTTGTCACAGAGAGGATATCATTAATTTTGGCATAGCTGTATTGTTTTTATTACGAACTTCCTTAATCTTTTTATAGACTCTAGGACTTCTTAATCATTGGAACTTCAGAGTAAGAATGGTGCTCCGCTCCTACTTACTACCAGATTACTTAATCAAGTAACTTTTTACTTAAGAGTCTGACAGGTGGATCAGCTGTAATGAAAAAAAACCTGATTGAACTTCAAAACGGAAATACATTTGATTTAAATGCTGAAGGATGACTGAGATTAGGTTACAGGAAAAAGTGCAGTCACCCCTTGACTTGAGCATGAGACATCTCGGAAAATATCATGCGCCCAAGTAGGACAGAGACATTAATAAGTGTATCACAGAGCAACCGGTTATTACGTGGGTTAATATACGTGGTGATCTATGCCTGAAAGGTTTGCTGATTGTTTTATACAATTTGGCAAGGCAATCATGAAAGTACAGTGACATATCACTGGGGGGAGGGGCAGTTTGCCAACGAACTTTCAATTTTTTTGGGTCATTTTTGTTTTACCCAACTGAGATTACTTCATAGGTGAGTAGGAAAGAAACTAATCAGTATATTTATTCATTAAAAAATTGCAACCCCCCCCCAAGAATTATGTTGAATGAGCCCGAAAGGGCCTTTGCGATTTCAATTTGCCCTCCCACACACCACATTTGATATGCTACTGTGCAGGTATAGTTAGCACTGGCAACTCGACAGCTTTGCTGCACGATCATGCTCCCATCCAGCTCCAATCAGTCATACAGGCTTAAGGAAGGGGTTATGGAGGAAGAAGACACGAGGTCCGTTCTGACAATTAATGAAGCCTTCACACTCCGTCAGAGGCCCTAATGTTAAACGTCGACAAGTCTGTATTATTGTACTTTTTATAGCCGACTCGGGGCAACCTCACAGTAAACCCCGTTCCTTGAATTTTGAAAACACTTGCCAACCACGTATTTTTTCACAAGAGAGGCTTTCACCATAAGTGCATCAGCGGTAGAGTTGGTAGGATGGGGAGAGACTATTAGTCGTACTGTTTTAGAGATAAGAGCGCATGCTTTTCACAGTTTCCCCTTATAACTTTTTCCAGGTAAAACATAACTGTTCTTATAATAAAGCAACATTGGTAAGTACTCCCGCCCCGAACTTTTCAGTCAAGCTTATACAGAGCCTGCTACGTCTGGGGAATACACTTATTTTTTTTTTTTTTGAACAGAGAGTTGTCAAACATTAGCCTAATGTTTTACAGCTTTGAAGCTTTTCACGGTGAAGGTGGCAAGTTGGGTGAAGGGGTTCATGAGTGAAGGGCATCATGCAGGATATATCTTTTTGAGCATGCATAGTTCTGCCGGTTGCATTGATCCCTTGTACTGAAAACAATGCCATCCTTCGTTCCCCACAAATGGGTGGAAAGACAAACACTCGTCATGGCTCATTCAGCCATCCATTGTGTGCGTGATGGGCACATATCCGTGTTCACTCAAGTCAAATTAGCAAATACAGACATCGCGGGAGACGCTGAAGATGGGTATCTCTATCAAACGCTCCGCACGCGAGAGAAAAAAAGTTGCGAAACCGCAATGGACTTCGAACCCAAGCGCTTGTTAGTTCCGTCCGGTGACTCAACCGACAAACGATCTCTGATGTAGCATTTCTCTATGGCTGTTCCGTGCCTGTAAGCCTGTCACGCAGGAAAGATAATACCGAAACGTTCCGTTGAACTAATTATCGTGTCGATTGTTCGGATAAGAGATCAAATGCTGCAGTTAAGGAGAGACGCATCCTGTTAAAAGATTATAAAGGCCTATACGATTCTGTTGGATAAAACACAAATTTTAAAATTAATAGCATGAATACCGATATAATGCATCGCTGCACGCTGCAGATGGGGGGTGGGGCAAGGGCGGCGACATCCTCCCTCCTCAAACTTTTGTTTAGGAATTTTTCCCTTAAAACCCCCGAATTTACTTTCACCCCTCAGAAAGGCTCAACAGGTTACATACAAAATAGTAGTGTCTGTAATAAACGTTCGCTTGTTTTGGAGCCACGGGTTCCGTAGAACGGGTGACACACGCTAAAGTTCTCCCCCCCCCTAAAATTTGGTTCTGGATCCGCCCTTAACCGACACTACCAATGCATGTACAAGAATTGCATTTAAATGTGAACCAAGAAGGGTACATGGTTGAAACTAAGGTAGATCAATTGACGGGGATACTGACTGGCTCGGGAGCGCCTTGATGCATTTTTGAACATTGTCCACACCATAATAGCAGCAATGCACAGTAAATTCCTTCATTCCATATAAAGAAATATCCTTGAATACTGTTGCCTGGCAGTGCCTGGTGCTTAACAAATGAGACAAAATGTACGGTACAGCATTATGTCCAGAACTACATGTACATTACAACTATGTGGGCGGTGTTGTTGGGTTTACCAATGAAAGCTTGAAGGGACTCGGCTTCCGTTCACGGTTGGTCACCACAATTCATGTCAAGCAACTTTAGAGATGACAAAGCTTTCAGTATCAAGGAACAAAACATCGTCACGTGACTATCCTTTTCAATCAGCTCCAAGCACTCGTCCGTCATACAAACATTGAAACAACGCTTCTAAGCTTGTATACCCCAAAATGCTGTGGAAAATAAACAAAGTAATTAAACGGCTGCCCACTGGCGTCATCTCAGACTGTGAGCAATTCAAATTTAAAAGTTGAGTAGCAGTTGTATAAATGAACATGAATAAAACTTTGTATTCATTAGCCTTCGGAGATAATGAAGAGGGACACCACCATACACGGTTACTAAGGTTTACTTTCATGCTTGATAATCCTTGCATGCTACCTCGCTTTTTATCTGAATTTGCCTATCAACACGATGTCCGACCACTTAAACGAGCTATACATTTAGCGTCCAGCTTTTTAAAGGAGATAACTGTCACATAAAACAATCATAACTTCTTCAAATTTGCAGATGAGCTGACGGGTAAGCGTAAAATGGATTCTTAGAGGAGAGTTATTGTAATTAACAAATCCCAATAAACTCGTCAAGAAATGGTTAGTGAGATAAACTACAATTACGACCAATTTGCTATCAAAAAAAATTCACCTGGTGTGGAATCATGACAGACAGCGAGGCGTGACCAAGGAGTTGCAGTAAGGTCACACTAAAACGGAATGGAGATTTCAAAGCAAAGCTGAGACATCAAAATCGATTATACTGTAGGCCTACGTCAGGACGGTGGAAATTAGGGTCGTGACCATGGTTGAAATTAAAAGAAAAAGCACGGAATTACAATATGTCACAAAAGTATCCACAAACATGACAGCATTTATTCGACCTACCTAACTAGTGTCTTCACAGCCTGACACACTAACTGAGTTTGTAATTTTACCTAAACGATTCTAGTTTGCATAAGCAAACGACCCTGGCTAAAGGTTCTCATATAAAAAAAAGACCTATTTCGTGCCTGGTTAGGTTGACGGATAATTTTTTGATACCACAGAAGCATAGGCTAATCATGCCAGACGCATGATGACGTATAATCCAGCTACAACCCAAATTTTTGCCTCGAGAAAAGCGATGCTTCAGTTAAGAATCCATACACTAACAGTGTTACAAAAACTGGGAAGCATCACAGGTGCTGGCGCCATATGAACTTTTGTTACCAACATTGGTCGTGGGTAGGTTTTCGCCAACTGTTCTCCATCACACATAGCCTGGATCAACGGAAGAAACTTTCCTACATAATAAAAAAAAGAAAGGTTGTGTTGGCTTGGAACTGTTCTTCCTGAGATGAACTATGGAGACTGAGAAGATTAAATATAAATCACACCCGCCATTCCCCATTGAACCAAGAAGCCACCACTTCCGTCTTTGTCTGGTAAGAGTTTCAGACCTTTCCTTAAATTTCAAATTGAATTTCCCCTGGAGATCCGGTACAAGCCATGCCTAGCGCTCCACCCTCCACTCAGTAAAAAGGTTCCCTTAATGCTGGTTCTTTCATTACATCCGGCCGCCAGCTCGTGTCGGGGAGGGATTTCCCCTAAAATGGCGCAAGTGGATCTCTGCAGTGTTTACGTCATGGCCCAGAGGGCATGCATGGTACTAAAATCGTGCAAATGCTTCACAAGACGTGTGCTTTGAGCTTTCAGTTTATAGGACCCCCCTTAAGTTACCTAGTTTTAGCTCTTCTCCTCATCGGCGTAGCACTGTTCATAAAAACAAAATTAACACTGGGTTGAAACGTGGTTCAATAAAACTTCTCAGCCCTGTGGCAGTTTTTAAGTCCTCTGCAGAAAAATCCACATCACCAAAACACAAATTGAACATTACGATTGTCTATCCCTATCAGAGAGCCTTGCAAAATGGTTCAAATGTAAGATGAAAACTCACCAGATGCCGTCAATATGGAAATTATTGGTACCGAGACAATCTGAACAATTCCTCAAACAGTAAACACCCAAAAACAGTTTCCATGGGAGCTCTAGCCACCAGACCCTGGAGCCTTGTCTCTGAAACCCGCCAAACGTCACAGTCACCGCAATGAAAGAACAAAACTTACCGTTCCTTCATGCCCACACGTGACGAAATAGCAATTAATAAGGCAAGGCCAGCAACAAACAAGCCACAACTTTCAAAGACAGTGAAAGACGCCACGACCATAATGGCTCCTATTATGAGTTTATGGGGTCGCTGAGCATTTTGTGTCCGTCGTGAGGCCACAACCAAGGATGGACTTAATCCGACAAATCATTCGCCACTAGGTACACCTACATGTATATAGCACGGTATTCGGCAACACACGGACGAAAGGTCGTTTACTTGTTGTCTCTTTCAGTCGCATTCTTGAAAGACACGGTGACACAAACAAACTCTTCCTAAACAAATTTAGATATAGATAGTGCCGAGATTGTCCACATCGTTCATTTGCACTTCTGTGAACTCAGAATCCTTGAAAGCGTTCTTAATTAAAGAAAAATTTTTTTAGATTAATAATGATGAAAAAAAACCCCGGAACACGCACCAGAAATGTTTACTCTTTTGAACCTTAGTAGTTTCAGCAAAATCTTTCTGATGAAGCAGAAAGGAACAAAAATCAACCAGAGCAAGACATCACTTCAGCTTCTTTGACACTGGTTGGTTGTTGCACTTTTTGTACGGTGTAAAAAATTAACATACTCGTTAATATTCATTTTAAGAACTCCGCCTGACGTGCATTCATTGCGCACACTATGGGGATGTTTTCGTGGGTATGATAAAAAAGAGGCAGAATAAATAAACATACCGATAAGCGTAATGTTCATCTTGATTAATGCAATCAGATTTTGATGAATTTTGCTCGGTTTAATATACTGACCTAGTCAACCAACTTTTTTCCTTTTTCGTTTTCTGTATGTGTAAAACCAACAATAGGTTTGGAAAAATCAAACTTCACTCGGGTCGCTACCAAACCAATCCTCTAATCTTCAGTGTTTCCAAGGGGAACAATGTAGGGTTGAGTTTATAATTGATATGCTTGGTGTGGTGGGAACAATTCCACGAGGCGCCCGAGGGGCAAAATGGGAAGCGGAAGCGATGGTGAGGACCCGGTCCGCGTCATGCCTCAGGGCGGAGGCGGTAAGTGAATATTTCGTCGTGACTATCCACTTTCCAGGAAGCCATTGTCTGGAGGTCCCAGGTAAAGGCTCCCGTCGAAGCGGACTTAGCAAAGAATTCGGAAACCTCCTGCCCCACATTCCACCGAAACTCGGAACAGAGTCAGGCCCACATCAGAGAGAAAGTGGTGTTAAAAGGAACTCAAAACGTTTGAACTTGCAACAAATAATTTGTGTGCAACAATGCATTATATGTTCTCTTGCAGACGCCTGGTAAGGTGCAGTTTAACTCTAATTTTCACACTGAACATTCGAATTTGCCAAAACAAACACCCAAAAGCTCACAGTCACTCAAAAATTGTTGCAGACGTAACAATATGCAATCTACATAGGTCTAAGTAACTATTGTTTACCTAAAAAAAGTATTTTTTTGATGAGGTGTACAGCCATTGTATGCGTCGTAAGTATACAATGACGTCACGTTCGTCAACAAACCCGCGGGTGGCGCGCTATTGTTAAGAGGCCTTGGCTTTTGTGTGGTCAAGATATCGTCAAGAGTCAGTAAAAACCCCAAACAGAACATCTCAAAATAGAAAATTACGTTTGTTGATTCAGCACTAAACAGTGCTGACAACTTCTTCAGTATAGACATTTTGTCTTCCTTGCTCAGCATATTGTATAATGACGACCACAATGCATCATTGAAGATTTAAAGCAACACAGCTCTTGACGTTTCCTTTTTTTTTAGCATGTGACGGAAAGATCTGTCGAGTTGAAAAGAATGCCGATAGTTAATTCCATTACGTAAAATGCACAGTGATAGGATGGAAAACAGTTGTCATAATCCGTCTATTGCAAAACGTACTGAAAGTTACCAAAATATCTCGTCATGAGGTCGGTAACCAAAACCTTGTTTAGAGACCACAAGGGTTTGTTTACTGCAAGTACAATATATCACGTGAAACATCCACACAAACCACAGATGAAGTCCTCGGAATACCATCGAGACCGATTTTAAAATGCATGGCACCTTACATTCTGGGTATTCATACTACAAACACATGTATAAAACCAATGCTTATCATAAGAATATAGCAAAGTGGGTGCAGAGTCAGAGAGTGGTTGAATCTGTGGCCGAGACACAATGCTAAAAAGGAACCGAAGCCTCCTGGCAGAAAATGTCAACTGTGGTGTATATTATTTCGCTCTTGAGTGAAGTCTGTGAGCAATACAAGGTTTTCGCAAATGAACAGCAAACAAATGAAGGTAAACAGTTTATGCATTTTCCATAGAGAAGACCCAGAAGAGTTATCAAAGCTCCTATGGAAGACAGTTTCAGTATTATGGGGAAAATATGACTAATTATTAATGTACGCGCAACACTGCAAGAGTGACTTACTGCAATCGCCAGTTCCATGTGACACCACCGGCCAGCAAATCAGACTTTGGTCGGAGTGTCTCATATTATCTCACGTTATCTCATCACCTGTCGTGAGAAAAGGCAGTCGTGTGTCGGAAACCGGGTCATACGAGATGACGTCACATAATGGTATAAGTGTAAAAAAAAGTGGCCAATTCTTTGAATAATATCCGACAGCTCAAATTTACTTCGTTTGTATTATTTTCATTTACACAATTGATATACCTGTCATCACGACAAATGAATCGACCACAACAGTATAGGTCGAAGGTCTGAATCCATCCTTTACTTAGTTCAGGTTACAGATCCACACAGTTTTACTTTCAACTTTTCCTCCTCGTTATGACTAATTATCATACTTGGACTAAAGGGAAACGTATTGCAATAACACTGATTAGGCAATGACATACACGCAATGTAAGTTAATGCATCGGCCAGGCAGACTCAATTCATCGATTCGTTCATCAATTTCCCAATACAACGTTAAATCTGCAAATATTCTCGGTAAAAAGCATGCAATGCCATGCATTTGCCACATCAATTAAGAATGAAAATAGGGCTTCAGAAAAGGAACATTGCCATAGACTGAAATAATAATACATGTACTTAAAACACTGACCCTTTCAATTCCAAGAGTATATACCACGTGACATACAAATCTATCAAGAATGATTAGTTTGACCATTTTTTTATGAAGGAGCACTGTATTTCATGGTCCATGACGTCTTGCATTGCTTTGTGGTCAGGGCTGAAAGCTGGAAATCCATTTTCAGGAAATTTTTTTCCAATCTTGTTTAATGGAAGAGAGAGAAATCGTCTGGTTCCGGAGGCTGATAAGGCTTACACGATTGCAAACTGCGCACATCCAGTTACAACACTCTCGCAGCCGGACACGTAACAATCATTCCTTGATTACGACGCGGATGCGATACTTTTGGGTCAACAGCGAGGGGGGAATTGTTCACATCGCTGTGCTTCCGTAAAACAGCCGACCAGTTCCTGGAAATCACTCACGCTGTCAACTGCTTCGCTTGCAAAGTCCACATAACGCACCACAGGGATGCCTGAATTGAAACAAAATACGAATCACAATGTCGGAAGTACACTGGACAGGTATAGATGAGACATAATTTTTACGGGCTCTACAGGAAACAGGTTGTTGCCCAAGCCTTTCTTGTTAGAGTTTCGTTTCCGATTTCAGAAGTGAATTTCCCCCTTTCTTGGTTCAGTCATCTCTCTCCAGTTCGCGGAAGATAAAACTTGAAAGTAATGTCATTTATTTTAACACTCACCGAAGCCTCATCACTATTTGAATTTGAAATAGCATCAGTATAAAGCCAGTCTCTTATCTCAGAAATGCGTTGCACTTCTCTGTTTTGTTTTATCATTTTAGAACGGCTAATAAGTTTTCAAATCACCATCGGTATAGATATCAATTCAACTATACCAGGAATGCGAAAGTGGGACTTCGAGTAGAAAATTCCCCAGGAAGTTAATTCTCTCTGTAGTTTCCATAACATTATTCTATAGCTCTTTTTTTCTCTAAAAGAAATTATTGCTTTATAGATATAAGTAGCGAACTCGAAACTATCTTGTTCGTTTTACGGATTAGATTTCGTACAAATCAGACTTGCCATCTTTGAAAATGATTTTTTTTCTACCATAGAAGAAGAAATCAGTGGAACAGGCGCAAAGCACGACCACGTATAAAAAACTACAGAAAAATACTACCGTGGCGTCACACATACGATTTAGGAGTTACGTTGGACCGTCGAAAAAAATTCCACAACAGTGTGACGTCATGAATCGGACCGCCACGCACACTATGGTTGATATGACCCATTACAATAATTTTGCGTGTTTATCAAAAACACGTAATGTTCAAAAAGTTCATACATGGAACTTTTTTTCTTGTTTTTCCTAAACCATGATTTCATACCCCTTTTCAGTGGAATACCTCACTGGAAATACATTGATCGGCACGGCCCAGACACGTGGATATTTTTTTTCTTCAAAAGTTACAAAGCAAAGCCGCTGCGATTGGTGAGTTGTGACGCCACTTTCCATATTCGGGCAATGACGGCCACCAACGCATCAACGCGTCAGCTGCGGTACCGCTTCGCACACAGCAGGAGACCACGTTTTGCGGTCCACATGGGTCCTAAATAAGAAATTCGATGACACATGACTTGTGTGGAATGACATTACGCCCTTCACACAGTGACATCATGAATTTCGATTCTCCCGTCCAGAGGGCGATAAATTGTTCCAAAATTTATTTTGTGGCCCGTACTTTTTGGCCCTGCAAAAATTATGTATAAGATTGGGAAATGCCGTCTATGTAGTGCACTCTTGCACGCAATTTGGCGTGCCAGGAGCCACAAATCGCCTGCTGCAAATGCACGTTCACCTACACAACGACGGTCAATCAATTAAATGAAAACAACGCCCTCCAAGGCTTTTCAAACCGTTTTCTTGGAAATCAATTCATCTTGATCCCTAATTAAACAAGTATGTTTAACACACAACCATCACCTTGAAATCTTGCTTCTTTCGCCGACTTTTTGAAAATGCAGTGTCGCACATACAGCGGCTTGGGAGAACATGTAAGTTGGTCTTGGCCTTTAAGTTTCAACAATCTTCGTTTCATTCAGTCCGTATACGGGAACACCTTGACAATACGGTACAAGGGGCCAACCACAATTCCTGGAGTCCCAGTTCCAATGTTTTCTGAGACCATTGGTTAATTCACCAACTTTCTACAAAAAAGCGCCCCGACAACACCCTAATGTTGAAGAGTTCCTGGTAAAAGGAATGCTCAGTGCAAATGCCGGCAGCCCCTCCTCATGCTATCGCAGAAACAACAAATCCTTGTATGACGTCAAACTCCACGTCTACAGACAGTGACGTCAGTAGACAACATTCAAAACAATGACACCCCCTTCCCCGTAAGACCTGAAGCCTGTCTCCTTTTAGACAGCGTTCCGGAGGAAGCTAAGTCATATCATTGCAACTAGAGCTATATTCGCAATGGATGTTTCTCCGAACTCGTTTTCGAGAGCTGAATAGCCAGAAAGCAAAGGGACAATGTCTCGAAAAGTGAAAGGGTAGAGTCAATAATTAACTGCTTGTTTATGGCGTATTAGCATGAGTCTAAATGTGTTCCGACCCAGTTTGGTCAATACCACAATCAATAATCATAGTGCTCGGTACAAGTAATGTTGGGAAGTTCGAAATCCACTTACCACCGGAACACAGAAAATGCCCAGAACTGTACCCACGCAGGTCGGGGGGGGGGGATATCGCTTCCATGTTAATTGGACCATCCGGGCGTCCAAAGATACTCAGTAATGTTACCAGGAGGGGAAAAACACACAAAAAATCGGAAACTAAACAAATAAACGAGTTTACGAGGCAAACATACTAAATTTATCCCGTACAGGGTCCGGCCTCTGACAAGAAGTGCATTAGTCTCCTTACCTTGAGTTTTGAATTGATAGTGTTGACGACTAGTCAAATGACAAATTCGTTTTACACAGCTTTAGGCTTGGGTCCACATAGCTGATGTTTCGAATATGCACTGATTTTTCACTATTTTGATTTCTGTGCACACACAGCTTTAGCATGGTCTCTAATAAATAGACGAGAGCTTAAAAAGCTGATGATGCCGAAGTTTAAGTTGCTTACTGGGAAGTGCAGTGGCGCTTGGTTCACAATCTGGAAACCAGCGGAGCTCGCAGCGTTTGTATTCATTCGTAATCTTGTTTCGTGTAACTGGCTCTATGGGTGCAGACCACTAATTCAAGTGAGAATTTCTGACCAGCTCATTAGCATTAAAAGTGCCCCCACAGTATCTTTTGAAAAAGGAGATTGTTTGGCCCCCAAAAAGGTGAGATTGTGTAAATCGTCGCCAGGATCAACCCCCTGGGTCTCTGAGCTTTCATATGAGGGCAGAAGGGCTGAAAACAACGGTTGAAAAAT
>NW_019091453.1:355018-444161 GCF_001949145.1 Acanthaster planci
CCGGGGGGGGGGGGGAAGATGCCACCGATTATTCTGTATTCAAAAGGGCATTGTGAGGTTGTAACAATGTCAGTTGCTGTTATTTCGCACTACAAACACGTCAAACCTGCAAGGCCGAGTGCGCTTACATTCCGCCCTGAATTTAAAGTAACAAGGGTATTTCTGGAGCAATTGGTGGCATCATTATAGGAGAATAGTCGTCATTCTTATGACAAGCATTCAACAACTTCCGTCGACATGCTTGGAACAAAACAAACACGACGAAATCATCAACTTTGCAAAGTGCACCTTCGAAGAGATAGAGTTTAACTGAATTGGACGTCGGGCGTATCGTGATCCGCACGACTCATAAAACATGTCTTACAGTTACAACAGCAAATGCTGATGCAGTCAGGAACCAGATGTGTCTGTGGGGGCGACAGCACTTTTACTGCAAGGAAAGCGGGGGCAGTGCGAGGGGCCCCTGTAATGCGGGGGGGGGGCAATTGACACGCGCTTCCCCTTATTACATCGTAGGATCATTGCTCCCACGCATAAAGGCACCCTGATGATGTTGGAGTGATTTGACAGCAGTAATGAAAGACAGAGGAAATGAAAGCTATACCTGTTGAGTTCAGGATACCTCACTACAAAGTATCCTAGCAACCGTCACCTTGCCAACATTAAAACCAATGGCGAAATAATCTGGTTCTCAATTATTCAAGCCACTCTGGCTTGCAAGATGGCCTGCAAAAAAAGCGTTTTCAGAAGGACTTACGAAATCAGGACCAACGCTACTTGGTTCAAAAAGCGAAAGCATTATTAAGCATCAACTGAGGATTTGTAGTGATCATGGCATCATACAGACACAACAAAATTACCACAGCCTTTAACTTGTTTACTTTTGATAAATTAAAGTACAATGTCGTTTTGTACCGACGCCAAACATCAGCTTTAAGGTGGACGCTTGGCATCAGTACTACTGCAGTGTCACGCAGATTACAAATTCACAACTTTGGAAAAAAACCTCATTAACATTTGCGTTTTTTGCGGTGTGTAGTAGTTTTAACACCAATCAACAACTTACAGTCTCAAGATCGGCGCTTAATCGTCTCAGATGTTCGATCCGAAGTCATAATAATGGGGTCACCACAACGCTCTGCGATTCGTGTCGATTCGATATTCATTAGTCCCCATTCAAGAACGCGTCACAGAACTTCAATGACGTCACCAATTTCTCGGAACCGAGCGCACAGCGTCCGTGACCCGAAGTCCCACTGATTCAGTGTTACGTGAGCCGGGTGGCGTACGCCCTGGCCACGAGTCATCGTCCGATTAGCATTGACGGCGTTGACCAAACGCGAGACTCGCTGATGTGATTTCCAACTACCGGTTGTTGACATGATCTGGCAAAGTCGCCCTTGGAAATTTACCAATTTTCACGGGACTTGCGTTCAGAATTGAAACAGTGATGAAGCGACCAACAAGGTCAAATGCAAGTTACGAGTCAGGGAATGTGACCAAAGCACTTGCACAGCTTAAAGAGGTTCAACTTTTGGCAGTAAACTTTTGAATTTCTGTTATAACTAGCGTTACAGTCTACTCTGTCCTCAGTGGCTTGAAAGGTGAACCAAATTCGAATTCAGACTAGTTTCAAGCAAAAAAATGTATAAATCACTAACTCGATAGGCCTATGGCCAACGGTAATTTTGATGAATTTTCAGTGATGATTTAATTGATAAATTTATAATTTCGATAACGACCAAGGAACTGTGACCATGGATGAATACCTCCCAAAATTCTTCGCTATTTGGACAACAAATTTCAGCTGACTACTGACGGACTGCTTCACAACTTAGAGATAGCAAGTAACCGTCCCAGCTCGAAGCTGCCTTGTGTTTTTTTTTTCCGCAAAGGATTTCCCAAATCTTGCGGTTCAACCCCTCGGCCTTAACAGGACCCCTCGGCCTTAAAATGGACTGCTCCACCCGAGGTCCAAACTTGAATATCACTACATGTACAACCATGGAGGAAGGAGGTACAACTGTGTGGGACGACACCCGAATTACGCGGCTTCGTCTAAGAATAACACATACTCCTATCCCATCCTATCCTTAGCTATTGGCTAAAGTGTCCAACTGTTACCCATGAACGTGTGTGCCAATCTACCAGCCACAACGCGGTCGTATTTCAAGTTCACTTTTCAGGAAGCTAATGACCAAAACCCCTCAAAACACGTTCATGTAGGTGATATTGATCCCACTCCGACACTGTTTTCGTTCATACTTCAGCGCGGTCCAAGAGGAAAAACCTTTGCAGAAAGATGTGGAGTTCGCGTTGTTTGTGTGCATATTGAAACTGGTGGCGGAAGCGGGGGGAGGGGACTTTTTTCGACTGGTGGGGTCATGGCCTCCACTTTTTACAGGTCCTATAATAATGGATCGGCCTATTAATGGGTGATGCCTGAGGATCTTATAACTGCCTCCCCCCCCAAAAAAAATTGTTCCACAGCCGTTGTATATTTTGGAATCACTTTTGCGGGTAATTCATCAGCCCGGGTTTAGAGTAGTGGGCCACAAATTACCTGTGACTTTGAGGTCTATGGCAATAACAACAGGCAAAAATCCTACCCTAAACTACTAAAATGTTTTCAAGATGTATTTTTGCGTTGGGGAGATGTTAATTTATACAACGGGTTTTGCCCTTACCCAACGTATACACTGAAAAACAGTGTATGCTCAGTGCTTGTCCGAGAGCTTGCGAAAAAATGCACAAGCTTACTCAGGTGGGACTCGAACCCACGACCACAACCTTACTAGTCTGCACTAGTAAGCAGGAGGTCATGGGTTCGGGTCCCACCCGAGTAAGCTTGTGAATTTTTTCGCAAGCTCTCGGACAAGCACTGAGCATAAAGTGTTTATCAGTAGGCCTATATACGTTGGGTAAGGGCAAAACCGTTATATAAATATACTTAAACTGTTCATAAAAGCTTCTCAAAATGCAAGGCTCAGTAATATTCCACGAAAAAATTACAAACAAGCAACTCTGAATGAAAAAATTTTCAATAAACGTTTCAAAATGCTTGACTAAACCCCTGTATAAGTGATGTTCACTTTATTTGCTAAAATGCATGGTATGACTACGAGAAACAAGGTGAGACAGTGTTTATAAACATGACGTTTGAGGAATACATGTATGTCTAGCAAAAAGAGGCGGATGATCTTCTGTGATCTAAACAAAATTTCAGTTTGCTATGGGTAATTACTGCTGAAAAATAAATGTCGATATTGAACATATTGGTTGAAAATGGAAGAACACCAAAGACAGATAACCCCTGGTATAAAAGTCTACAACAATTTGGCCCGACCACTTTATTGCTTGTCAATATAAGAGTGTTATATTTCAACTACAATTACTGAGTGCAGAAATGGCTTAACCCCACCAGTGAAAGGTCTGCATGGCCTGGCTTAGTGAAAAACCATGTGGAAATAGGAAAGTAATTCTGTCTGAATTTTGGATTTGTTTCATCCGTTGATCAGGTTTCTGAATGACCTTTTCTTTGACGTGACGGAAATATCCCTGAATTTATTTGGGAAATACATCAGCAAAAATAAGCTTGGTTGAATAAAAATTTTCCTGAAAGTGTTTTGGAACTGCTTTTCCAAAATCTATGTCGTTTTTGCCTTGGTAACAGAAATTCCTCTGAAAATATTTGGGAACTGTGTCTGTAAAAACGGGTTGTCTGAGAATGTGTTTTGGGAAATGCATTTGCAACAATGAAGCTGTCCACTGATATTCCAATGAAATTGTGGGAAAACTCCACTTACAAATAAATGTAAAATTGACAGTGGTCCTGTCTCTAAAACTAAAGGCACTGGTTTTATCTGACAGGTCAAGGGTGCGGACCGGTGACCTGAGTTACATGTGGGAAGGGGGTCAAATGGATACATATTCTATTTCAAATTTTGAATTCTTCTTTTTATTTCATTTGAACAGAACTGTACATGTACAATATGCAAATCACTTTTCAACTAATACTTCAATAGTATGTTCAATATTCTCATTATTAAATCAAATTGTTTCTATGCTCTTTATGTCAGTGTACTGTTGTTTGTTTGTTGCATCTGAGTAAATTCAGGCTTTTTGAGATTTTCGGATTGAAACATTATCCTAAATCAAAAAGACAGTCTCGTCCCTCGTAGCTGTTCCCAAATCTCACCAGACCCTTTTGGTTAATGGTACCCACCACTGCCACCATATGCTACAAGGAGTCTTATGACCGTTCCAAATGCGAACATGGGTAAGTATACCGGTATCAGATGTACAGGGGTGTCTTCCACCTGTTGCTCAAGTACGTTGTACATGTACATCTCCTGTGCCATCATGTCACGCACAGTGGACTTCTCCCACACATTCCATTGCTATGTCCAGCACATCATCTTCCAAGCCCACTCTCCTTGATTCTCCAGAATCCTGCACAATACAACAAAAGGAGAAGACAAAGATGGGTCAACATTTTTGATCCAACCTCTCTTTACCTTATGTGTAAACCAAACGACCTCGCATTGTCAAGCTACCAAATAACTAGCAAGGTTTGTTTCCCCTCTCTTCTCTCCAATAACTTCTTCCAGGGTGTTGACGCGCGCGCACTCATGTCCTTTCCTTGGGACTGCCAAGAAACAAACAACCTCGCCACTCAACAGTTCGGTTGATGCCATTTGGAAGGATTCTCCTGACGGTAAAAAGTGCTTAGGATGAAAGGCACATTGTGCTTAATAAAGCATGTCACTTTTCTTTCTGGTGGCTCACTTCAAGGGTAAAGAATCAGTGATTTGCTTTCTCTAAGGAGCACAGACAAAAGTGATGTAAAACCTTTAAAGTTTTGTATTTCAGTTTGAGTGTGGTTCTGTAGGCATAATGGGCAGGCCAAACAATGCATTGGTACCCAATTTACAAAGATTGTGAGTATCCAAATTTTTGACCAGGACTCTCTTTGCTAATTGTAAAAAGTGACACGTCACAATGAAACCAAGCTGTTCTTTACCTGCAACAAAGTGTTTATAGGCAATAAAGTTTCAAAATATACATGTGCTTCTTCAAAGACCCGTTTCCTGCATGCTATAGAAGGCTTTTGATTACAATTGACCAAATCATGATATTACTGACACTTCATGTAAGGGATCTTGAGCACACATAATGACAAATTCCTCCATACGGGGCAGCGAAAAATGAGAGAACCTGCAACTTCATGGGAGTTTTGTGTGTCATCTGTTGCAAGATTTCTTTTCCTTTTGGTCAAATGGCAAACATTGGCGGCAGTATACCCTCTGAAGCTCTGACAGTGTGATGAGCTGTACCCCACCATCCACAACTATACCAGAGCAGCAGGCTTGCTATTATAGAAATGCACGTAGACCGTTTTCTTTCTCCAGTTGTCACAAAAGTGGACTCCACAATGGCAATATTGAATGCCCCTGAGTAGGCTTGGGCTCTACTTTGCTTGTGAAGTCACCCAGGCATGGGTACGGGCTTTTGAATGCGACATTTTTCAGTGATGACGTAAGCTCCATAAGGCCTCACATATGAATTCAGGAGGTGACAGGGGAATTTTAGTTTTATTATTCCTCTCTTTTTTACTTCAGTAGGGGAGCAATGCTGCACCTGGTGTGTGCAATTTATTTCTGATTGAGCAGAAAGAGGGTATTTTATTTTGTAGGCTATGAGGAACAAATCTGTTGATGAGGCAGCGGGAAATCGAAAGTACATGTATTACGAAACCCCGGGAAAGCCAGCAGTATATCTACTATCCTGCGACTACTGCGACTTGATTTATGTGAAAAGGGAAAGCTGAAAAACCCTGAGAGGTTTTTCTTGCTGAGGAAGTGTAGATATCCAGGTTATAAAGTGACAAAACAAACATTGCCAGTCTATAATTTCACAAAGTTACTACATTTCAATATCACAATCCCACTTAGAGACTTATCAAAACACTACAAACATGCTTCATTTCAGCAAAACTACACTGCCACAGCTCAGAAATCATGACTGAAACTGTTTTGGTTGAGCAGCAAGTTTCTGTTTATCTATGGTTTATCATGCTTACCAAACTGAGGCCCCTAGCTAAGCATAGGGTCCAGACTCTGTTTTCACCCTGGTTTTTAGCTCTTGTCTTTTTTATCCAAGTGAGTAGAAGCTAATAAACCCATGGCATCCTGTGACTTGGAACCAGAGTGTCAATGTCAAAGTTAATCCATGACATTCTAATCAACTTTGTTGATGTGGCCTGTTCAACTTAACATTGTCTGACTATCATGTCCACTTTCACATTGCCTGATTTGGAGCACCAAGGGAATCTTGGATGAAAACCATTTGAAGGAAATCAAAGCAGTGCTAGAAGTTATATGAAAGTCTAACATCTTCATTTTCATATTATCTTCATAATAGCACTGATCCATTCCAGGGCATTCCAGCTAATAAGCACTTTGCAGCAGGCTCAACTTTCAACAAATGCTGAGCATTTTCAACTGACTATCTCACAGTCTAATTTCTGTATTATAAAAAAAAAACTCTGAACATAGCCTAGTTAAAGAGGGCAGTTCTGAAGGGGTGTAGTGGACTCTCAGAAAAAAAATTCCTTCACCTCCATATGGGGCAGGACTGTTATGAGTTGAGTACATGAAGCACAGCTTTATTTACATGTTACGACATTTCACTTCCTTTTTGCAGTAAAAGGGAGAAGCGTCGACATTTTGGATTTCATGCCAATGAAGATCTCAATATTCATGAGCCAAGCATGATGTCATTCAAGGCTTCACAGGAGTGTCTCCATTGCCTCTTGTACAATAAATGTACCACACTTTTCTAAATTTTCGTAGAGTAGCTTCCACTTCATATTCTTTTTTCACAATGAGCAACTTGTTTGGACAATAGTAGTGGTCAAAATTTCTTCAAACATTGGTGAGTGAATTTTGGAAGATTGATTTTTTGCACAAGCACCCTCATGCATATGTTGATGAAAGTATTTTCTGCGAACAAACTACCACCTTTTCTTCACCTTAAATAAAAAACAAGCACATCTATAACTTATTTGTATTGTTTATTTGCATAAAACAAGTTGCGCTGAATATGCACTACATTTTCTTTAATCCGCTCCATGTTCAACTAGCTTCGATTTCATAAACAAGTCACAAAGTGACCAATCAACACATTTGTTTATTGCCACATCCCCACAGTCATCACCTTATATCAATCAAATTTGAGAAATATCCCAAGCACTTTGCTTGGGGGTCGTCCAGAGACAAAAAAATCTGAGAGGGGAAATTCTGGGGAAAAACTTGAGTCCAGGCCACATCACTGATGTCAAGTTAACACCACGAGGCACTAAAGACTGACTCACACTGTTTATGTGGAAGGCCAGCAATAGGCAATACGTGCATGCACTCTCTGTATAGAGCACTAGCACTACATAACCAAGGAAACAGGATACTAACTGGTGACTAACAATCTCATGAGATTCAATTTAACCAGAAACTGTGGAGTGCTACTCTATGATCAAACAGACCCTCCAGCCTTGACCTGATTGAGCTAGCCCCTGTCACAGAGTAGTTGAGTCCAGGATGAATGGCATTAAAATGGAAGGCAAGGCCGCTCACACAGATTAAAGGGGTGAAGTAAATGCATCGAGGGAATGTTAACAAGTAAAAAGAAAACGGCCTCAACAGCTTTTAAATTGTTATCAAAGAGAGGCAGACCTTGATGAACAGAATCCAGAGTTTATCAAAAGAATATATTTAACATTTTGGCAATGTTGTTGCAAGTTACTTTTGCCAACAAATTAGCAGCGAAGACAACTTCACCCAAACACCTTGTAAATTTACCACTGGTATTCCTACACAGAAAGCAATAGTGGTCTGCTTCTCACTCGTTTCCATGCCCCAAAAACTGAGAAGCATCCAGTTCAGAAAAGATTACACAACAAGGCCCAATAACTGAAAAAGTTCATTGCTTCAATTATTACGAGTATTTTTTCCAGAGTTTACAAAACAAGTTTTAGTGAAGTATTTTCGATATACGAAGGTCAGGCTGTAAAGTGTAAGGCATAAACAGTGCCTTCAGTAGCTCATATCATGAAAAGAACATGGTGAGAGGAAAAAAATGAAGGCAAGGCTGATTCGAATGTGGTAACAACATGTCCAGTATCCCCCCCAAAAAAAGTTTCGGGAAATGTTTCCTTGAATAGGGTGTTTTACTTTGGCATTAACAGGATGAGAAGGAAGTTTCAGTGGGAAGGGATTTAACATCGTCAGAATAAATTCAATAATTAGAAAACAGAGTCCAAAGGAAATTCTGAAATATTCTCGGTAACAAATATCTCTTCATGAATGTAGCTGTCATTTGGGAAAAGGAAAACAATTCAGCAAACCCTTACCAACACTAGTGCCAATTGCCAGTTAAAAATAAATTAAATGAAAACTCCTTCAAAGAAAAAGAGAACAAAAACAGAGATTCTTCAGCTGAGTTCCAAGAGAACCCCAATTTTCTGCAAAAGGGCTCCTGGATAATGCCTATTTTTGGCACAAAATTGCTACAATTATTGCCACATTTGTACTGAGGTTTAGTCTGTGGTTGTGGCACCATTGTAAGCTTTCAAGTCAAAACTGAGAACTGACATGCGGTTAGTTTGAACTGTATAGGCCAACTTCCTCTCTCGCTGTCAGGAACAAAAGAAATTTTTTTTGAGGTTTCTGTTCCAAGCACAAAAGCAGGGTATGAACACTCTGCTGTGACATGAGGTATCACAGTAATCCAGGGACTTCTGCAACCAAAAACAACTTTAATCTTTGATGCCTGAAAGTGTCCAAGCAGGAAAATCTAATCCAAGGAGACCATCTAGCAACTCAGAAATGAAAGGATAAGCTCCTCATTTACTTTTCTTGCAAATCTTCGTCAATGACAAGGATGTAAGCCAGAGGGATGTAGAGATTTAGTCTCAGCTAAACACTGGTCATTACAGAAAGTCCTTTTCACACTATCATTTTGCTTGGCCATATTGGAAATCAACACAGAACCCTGCAAGCAGACGTGGGTCAGATCAAACATGAAACAGTGAAGTGTCCTGTTCCCCTATACTGTTGGTTTGGATGAGGTTCAGCCATTAATTTCATTTTTTTTTTTTACGTGGGCAGAACCACTCAAACTCATGACCTGAGCTGAGTGTTACTTGTGTAAAGTACTGGGTCCCGTGGATCTCTGTTGTATTCCTGATACAGCATGAAGGGGGTTGCCAGAGTTGCAGGGTTCTACTGTGGTCCTACACTGAGAATTTGGACAGTGTAAATTTAGGGCGTAAACTTGGGTGAAAGACCGCAGATACTCAGATAATTGGATGCTTCTTATATGTCTAAATTGTAAACTGCTCATCGATGACTTAAGTGGAAAAGTTAAGAAAAAAATTGTACCCCACCAAAAATATATTGACAGTGTACTGTTACCGTTGAAATGAATATTTCAATTTGAATTCATTTCATGGAATTGCCTATGGGGAATATTTTGACACACAGCCATTGCTAAAGCAGAACTTAATCATTTATTATTATTTTCATAGCAGGCAGTTGGGGGAGGGGAACATTGCTTCCTCCCCACATTTGTAAAGTGTAATTTAATCCCCTCATTAAAATCTGAGAAGCATGAACGCTGAAACTATTTTTTCTCTGCCTCCCTCTTGAGAAAATGTTTGCCCATGGTAAACTGACTGATGGAGGAAGTTAGAATATCTATGTATGAGGATGCAGCAGGTGGGGGGGGGGAAATTGTAGCATGATATTCCCAGGAAAATAATCCAACAAGTTAAACTATCTAGTGTCTACCTCTATAAAGGTCAGACAAGCATGACTCTGGGCCTGCATACTTTCTGAAAACCCTTCCAACAAAATAAAACTATTAACCTAAAAACGATTGTGCGCTTTATCATAATGTTGACTCTTTAATCTAGGAATTCTGTTATCAGACACGATATACTACTATTAGTGGCCAAAAACTCCTGCACAATATGCAAGGTGGCATTGTTTGTTCGTAAATTTAGAGGTACTCCGTTGCGGCCAAAGGTCCAACTATGGCTCATTAACTACAGGAAATCAAGCAGACCAGTGATTTTTTTTTTAAATAGTAAGAATGACAAACAAATTTATAATTGACCCTTGTTTAACGTCGTGCTATGTACTCAGATTTAATTTGTCTGATCTGCGGGCATTTCTATATGTATTTAACCTTTGAAATCAAAGAGCCACCTGTTCCCTGCTTTACATATTGTGGAGATACTGCTACAGTTGTTGACAGCAGACCTACGTGCTAACTTTGCACGACCAACTCTATGAATTACTAGTGTGAAAAAGGGAGGTCTTGTTGAGCGGATGCATCAGGACGTGTCTGATGACCCGAACCAGGAACTTCTTTGAGCTTTGGTCATTGGTTAAGTATTTTTGTGACTTGGTTATGCCTCTGTCAGTGTGACGTCATTGTTCTAACCGAACAAGAGTTGAAGGTTGGGGTTGGTTCAGCGCCAGTTCAAAACGGCAGAAAATAAACAATTTTTGTTTAATTGAACAAAATACATTAATTATACATTTCCAAATTTGTTGTTACATGCAGCAAATCAAAGAGATACTCTTTGTCTAGAATGTACACAAAGAGAGAGAGCAGCACTGGTGAGAAAAGTGCCAAATATTGAGCGAAAATGATGTTTATCAATAGTCTTGGCTAATTCCTTTTGCTTGCCTCTGTCAGATGATGTATTTGTTTCTGAATCTGTTTTTTTTGTAGGCCACCCTTAAGATGTTCCTGGTCATTGTTTTGACATCACAAATACAACCAGGCATGTGTAGGGTACAGAGTTGATCATCCAATGAGTGTACCTCAATCCAAGGTGCATGCACACAGGTGCTGCCAAGTCACCAATGGCCTTCAAGGGTCCGACCTGTCTCTCTCTCTCACAGTTGAGGAGGGTGCTTGTGAATCCATTTACTCTGTGCAGGAACAAGCCAAGGCTTGTTTTTTTTTTACACAGGAAGACAACCCTTTAGTGATAGAGGAAACCTGGCCTGCCTGCACAAATTTTAATGTGCTTGGCACCGGGAGGTGCTGAGCATGAAGGACCACCTGGAAATTTTTTTTTCCTTGAATAACTCATTTATTTCTCTTTTCTCAGTTCACATTCACATGAGACAAATGATCACCCAAATTAGTAAGTCACATTTTCCTCTCTCTTCAATATAGGTGCCATTTAGAACTAAATATCTGACTTTCACAGTTTACAATTGATAAATATTTTTACTAATATAATATATCCTAACCTCCACCAAAGGATGGAGGGCTGCTTGCTGTGCATCTTTGTTTGATAGATATTGAATCTAGGACACAGAAGTATTAAATTGAGGCATTCAAAAGTAGCATTAATGTTGCCAAATAGAATACTCTGGTTATCCAAGTGTAAACTAATACTGGTTTTCTCCTTAAAGACCAACTCCAACTGTTTTAAAAGTTTTGAAAATAAACTCTTATTGCATTTAGTGTTTAATAAATCATATATTCATTACTAAATCGTTTCTATATTGCGTCTGTATTTTTTGTAATTTTGCCGAAACTTTTGAACGTTGTCTTTGAGTTTTATGAAAAATTTCCACAATCTGACTGCTGGTGGCGCTGTTGAGAAACGAAATTTGTATGATGTAATACTGGAGAAAACATTGGAACTGGTATCCGTGGCACGACTGATTGTGCTATGAACGTACATGTACAGGTACATGAATATGGAGCTACATGTGTGTGCACTACGTGTCAGGGATCGATTTGTGTGCAGGTTCTACTGTGCCGCATTATCTCTTTTCGGTCAAGAGTTTGTGCTCCTATCTTTATGACTTACAATAATGCCCAAATTGCGCATCTTGGTGGACATACTAGAAATTCTGTGAAAGAACCGGGATTGAAATTCTTCGAGTTTCCGAAGAATGAGAGCATTCTTCAAGTTTGTGCTGTCGTCCGCAGCTATGCGTGCTATGGATGCATATAGCGCGCACTGTGTGGTGTTTCCTCTCCACGGTAATGCGTCACAGAAATCAATATTCAATATAATATTCAATAGATGCTAATGAGTCGTGACGACACATCCTTTTTACAACTGCACACTGGACTCTCAGAAAAAATAGGTGCAAAACCTGTGTTTTATTAACACAGAAATGTGTGTTGTAAGGGAAATATTGATATGTGCCAGTTCTATTAGACTTGGTTCTTCTGAATGGGATTCAATATGAGAAAAATCAAAATTGTTGGAGTTGGTCTTTAATTCAGGAAGCTAATAAGGACCAGAAACCAATTGAAAAAGTACATTGGTGAAAAGTTACTGATGTTAGTAATCTTTGAATGTAATGTGCACCTAAGTTGAAACTTCCCTTCCAGCCTGTCTTGTCTTTGCTAATGAGCCAGTGAGCTGGGAGCTATCTCTAGTCAGACAGCACAGACTAGTGAGGATGCTGTTATTTAAAGCTAATCATTGGTTGAAGCTGCTCTGTGCACCCACTTGTATTCTGTGAGTACATGTTACATCACCTCAGCAAGGACTTTTAACACTGAATCAGTCTATGGGAATAAGTTTTAAAGCCTTTATTGTTGTGTTTTACGGAAAAGTACCAATTGCAACTTGCTGTTCACTAGCCCTGCCAAAAAAGTGCAACCAATGTAGATGAGGACCCAAGATGACTACTAAAGAGGGGCAACTCTCCTTAGATGAAAATGAGGGTGAGGTAGGTGGTTTTGGGTTGTGGGTAAGTTTTACTAATTTTTGAAACACTCTGTAACGCCCTGCCAAAAAAGTGCAACCAATGTAGATGAGGACCCAAGATGACTACTAAAGAGGGGCAACTCTCCTTAGATGAAAATGAGGGTGAGGTAGGTGGTTTGGGGTTGTGGGTAAGTTGGACTAATTTTTGAAACACTCTGTAACGCCCTAAATTCTATGATTCATTTGAGTATTTCTAGTTCTGTCAATGTGGACTAGGGGCAGTCACATGTAGTACCAGCTTGACTCAAACTGGTCTTGTATTTTTAGTCTTGTAATCAATCATTCGTACAAGACCAAAAACTCACTGACCACAACAGAACGTCAGTTATGGAATTAACGCATTCCATAACTGACCAGAATTTGTACAAGGTTAACTACATCTAGGCTATATAGAAATACTTCTTTTGTTACAGATGAATTAACTCCTACACACTTTGCAATGAAGGTCAAGGGGGATAAATAGTCTTGTCAAATTGGATATTTGTCGAGCTTGTGTATGACTCACTCCATTTTTTTTTTTATAATTGGGATGGTAAAATTCCGACTGATAAGTCAATTGTCTGAATAACAGATAACGAAGTTCACATGGCCCTCTGGACAGGTTAGGAGCACACCAAAGACTTCAGTTCAGCCCAGTTTCATAGAATTTGCACCAATGATAAAGGGGGAGGGACACCATTAGTGGAACCATCCACTGTCCATTTGTTGACTAAGTCTGGCCTGGTATGGCCCGGATCGATGAACCTGGTTTGACCCAGACAGTTGGGTTATCTGGTAAGTATACCACCAAAGCTTTCTGGTTATATAAAGCACACAGGCAGACTGCTGAGTCAATGTTTTATCTCATTAATGGATGAAACTAATATCACAATCAACAAGAAAGCAGGGACAGCCACAATCACGGACAGGAACCCAGTCATGAGCCAGAATTGGATCCTTAGCAGTGCACTTCAGATTGTGGTCGGGGATTTGATTGATTCCAGTGTTTGTTGGTGACTGAATGGTCAAGCCAACCCACCGGACAAGGACATACTATACATAGGCCTAGGACCTATGAGTGAATGGTCAAGCCAACCCACCCAACAAGGACATAGGCCTAGGACCTATGGAAAGCAACCAGCATTATCTTTAAGGTTGAGTTAATGATCAAACCATATCAGTGTAAAGCCTTGATCTGAATGAGCTAGTAGAGAGGCAAAAGCGGAAGCAGAAACTGGACTCTAAAAACCGAGATACATACATTAGACTTTCCTTGAGACTTCGGACAGTTTCAAAATAATATGTTAGACTTCCTGCTCAGCTTGTTTTACAGAAACTTTGGCTCAGAAGCAAGCAACGAGTATAGAGACATCCATTGGGTAAATCAGTCACCTCTAGAGTTTTGCACTGCTCCAATGTCTAAAGTAGATGATGGTGGCAGTAATGGTAGGGTTGGGGACAGGGATGGCAGAGGAAGGACATCCGAAAAGGGCACGAATCCCAAATATGGAAAAAGCTGCCGTCTAATCCCTTTGAAAAATGCATAGCCAATTTCCCACGACATCTCTACACAGGTACTAACCCCACAGAAATCAACTTACTCATGCATCAAATGCTCCATATGGTACCTGTTACAATGGCATCATGTTTGGGTAGGCACAGACCCTTTGAAGTGAAAATTTTTTTTTTCAGTTGGCATTGCTTTCCTTTTTCAAGCTCCACTGAAGATGATGAATACCAGAGTGCAAACTGCAAAAGGTGTTTGGCTGCATACCTGCCCAATGATTGATACTATTGTTTATGAAAATCGTGAGCCAGTTTCTCTTTTCTTTCTTTTTCCCCTTCTACTCACCTCAAGAATGGAATCCCATCAGGCATTGCTGGGATGAACGAACTGCAAAATCAACCCCGCACTAACATCACGGACGAATCATATTGAATTAATATTTGCACAACCGCAAACACGGATATTACAGTTTTGTGTTTGTTCATGAGCGTGCTCATGCCGATCCAGGAACGACTACCACTCAAAGACTCCCCTATTGTTGGGTTTGAAGTCCATTGTGCTTTTTGATTCCTTTGAAAAAATTTGCTTGTTGAAAAAAAGGGCTAACAACTTTTGGAAAAGTTCATGGAAAAAAAAAAGCAAACTTGTGGACATGTGGTTTTAAGGGATCTGCTGCAACAAACATTTATTTGGGGATTTGTGAACAGAAGGATTTCATAAATTTTTCCCCTTGCTTAAAATCTGAAAATCGGCTTTGAGAAGAACAACAACGGCTTCTACTGCACAATGGGGTCTCAAAAAAGGGGGAAGGGTATGATGGCTTCTTCATTCTTGACTGTTTGCCCATCCTAACCTCTGCATTATAGGCCTTTTCATACCAGACAAATCTTGGGGTTCACACTTCAAATTTTTCAACCCCACACCAACCTCGAGATTGACTTCGACCTGGAGTGAATTCAGCCCTGCTCAGACCAGTGTTGAGAGTTTTCAACTCTGGTTAATCTTGCTCCCCCCCCATGAGCTTGGAATGCACAGGATTCACCCTGAGTTGAGAGTCTGTCATGGGAAGAGATCTTTATAGGAAATAATGCATTTTCAGGAGAGTGAAGGATGCATCATACATGTAGGCTCACACTGGGCCACATGTGTGAATGAAGCAGAGACTGCATAAACGATTTTTCAACAGAATGTGTACAAATTGATAAAATCCCTGCAAAAGAGGAGCTCATCGAAGACTAAGCTTCATCCACTGAAAAAAAATTTTGGCTGTGGCTTCCAAAATAACGTGTGCCTATGGAACTATTGGCTAGCCTAGCCATGTCCACTTCCCAGACACACAGTTGCAATACAGCTTGCAGCCAAGATTTTTGGCTGCAAAATCCTTCCTGGCCACTGAGTTACAGTTACGGTTCCCAAAGAACTCACACTGTATCACAATACATGTATACCAAATCTAAATGAACTTACACCCAACCCGATGAATTGGTTCCAAACTCCTTAACAGATAGAACTCAAATTTTCAGAGATAAAAGATGGGAAATGATTCAAGTGCAACCGAGCATGAACTATGTCACTGGTTACTGAATTCATTCAGTCGGACCAAATGGATTTTTAGGGGAGGGACTCTACTGTCTCACTGAACCACAAAAGAATGCTTTTTTTGGTCAGCCTCTTCTTATTTGAATTACAAAAGAAACGCCTGTTCACAGAACTGAATGCCGAGGAAATAGACCACAGCAAGGCACAACTTACATGTGTACCACGCGTAATAGAACTTGTCCCAACTGTATGGTGTAGGAAATGCACGTTTCAGGTTAGACATGAGGCAGAAAACTTTCGAAGAGGCAAAAAAATGAGTGAAGAATTGAGATGAAAAACACATTCAAACCTGACAGGTTTCATATGTGAAAATGTCTATGAAACTAAGTTTTTGTATTCTACTAATCCCTACAAATGAACAACCAATCAACCACGCATGTAACCAAACAAATAAACAAGATTCAAGTCATATTAACATCAGCCTGTCTTTTTGACAAGATCCACCAACAGCAAAGTTTTCAAATATTCCACTGGTCACTTTCTGGCACTAGGAATATAAATCACAGACAACACCACAACGGGATTTATTTCGACAAAGTAAAGTCCCTTTTCCTCTCAAATTTTCTGTTTACAGCACCCTGCGAGATTTTCCAAAGATTCAACTTCAGCACACCTGCCTGTATGCTCTGTGCACACATTATATAGCACCTGGTGATTCATTTGTTGTACAGGCTTCGCCTATTGGTTCTTGGCATGCAACTTTCAAAATTCACCAAAGTGTTGCTTTTGTCGGTTCCCAAACTAACAGTGCACTAGTGCATTTACACTGCTCCGAACGTGTCAATTCTTTTGTGGGACCATGAGTGATAATTCACCGCCACAATAACACTGCTTGAAATGCACTGAGGTCCTGTCGTCATTTAAAAAAAATTGCTTTATGTACAGTCCGAACAATGGCCAATGAAAGTTGGTGTTTTTATTGGAAGGGGAACTGCCATCAGTGTTTCTGACGAAAAAACTCTGTTTCAGTGAAGGACCACGGGCAAACACTATTAAGTTTTCCTTCTCAATTTTCAAATTTATCATGTAAATGATTCTGAATGAGTTCCAGCTACTACAGTGCAACAAAAATGATCAGGAAATGCAGAGATAACAAGAACGCGCATTTCCAATAATCAATGGTTTTATTTTAAAGAGTGCATCCAATGTCATAATCTACTCAGATAAATGAAGTTAGAAACTGAAATGCATCCTGACAGACCTGAACTAACAAGCTGCAAGCTGGTGAGACAAGTTTTCACACAGGTTCTTGGAAAAGTTCCGAAACTTGGAACTGGTCAGTTGATCAATTACATTTCACATTGAGATGAAAAAATAGTAACATATATAAATACAAAAACTGCTGCAAAATGCTTGGTACCTTCAGCAACCTAAAATACAAATCAAAAAGGTTGGAGGGCCGGAGGTTTCAAACTTAGCGGAATCTTTCTCGAAGGCAAAATGACAACTGGACAGAGACAAATAAGCAAGGATTCAACCAACACAGAGAGAACACAAAATATGGAAATACCGGGAGAAAAGTTCCCCGAGTTTCTCCTAATTCTGACTTCAACCAAACAGACTCAACACCTGCAGATTTTATCAGGTGTACTTGACTCTTTCCGAGTTTGTTAAAGGCTATATCTGTAGATGTCACTGGAAAGAGTTTACTGTTCCACTTTTTGTTTTGCACAGAAACGGGACAAATCTTTGAAAGAACTGATCTTGAAAGTCATTAGGCTCAAAGCAAGACGGAATATATCAGAAAGAGTGCAGTCCAGTATACTTCTGTGCCTGATGTGGCGGGATGTTCAAAAGCAACCACTGGGGGAAACAACTGGCCGACCAACATGAACCAGTGAGAAGCCCATAGGAGGCCAGACTCAACATACACAATCTCCTAGCCCCAGGGGAGTTGGCCATTTTGACCAGGGTCACAATAACAATGACCCACAGCCTTGCAAGGTGCTGAGAGAGCAATGATGTTGTTATGCAAATTGAAGGTGTTGATTACCCAGGTGAAAAAGAACCAACAAAATGCCCTATGCCATTTGTCACCCGGGGCTAAACCAAATGCTGGAGTGAACACTGTACTAACCTCACTTAAGAAAGGGGGAGGGTTGATAAAATTCACCTCTGGCTGAATTGAGTTTGAGTCCCTATCAGTGAAAACAAATTTTGATCTGAAAAGAGTGAGCTATTTTCAGAAGAATGAATCTGAAACTGCATAAAGGATTCATGACTAGCCGAAGGCAGTATAATTGAAGTGCAGGGTTTACTTGGCTGGAATTTCCTAATGATGATGGTGAGAGCTCTTACAAGTGGAAAACACCATTTGTGATTGGTGAATGACCTTTGACAATTTCTAAGGTGATGGATTGTGCCATTTAAATTCGTAAACTCACTGATTCACACTTTATGCCACTGCCGGCTCACTGCTCAGTGAAATTTCATTCTTGAATAATAGGTGTTAATTCTTCCAAAATAACAGAGACTCCACTCTCACCATTGAACAAAGACAATGTCATGTCATTAATCTGATCATATAAAAAGGAAAAATAAAGAACTGAGGGCAAATGATAGTACCGATCTGAAAGAAATGGAAGCTTAAGTAAAGATTTCATTGTGCAGTAAAAAAAAAAATAAATAAATGTTTATGAGTACAATGGTCTGAAATGTTCTATTCCATGCAGCAAAGCTGAGTGGAATACAACATTTTGTCTGTCACCAAATTAAATTATCCTTCCAACTGCACGAATGTGACACATCCACTATTTGTTTTATACAATACCTGCATAAATCTGTTAAGAGAACAAGCTGTCTTTACGTATTTATGTTTGTTTGCCTTTTTGTGAAAGAGATTCATGTCCGAAGTGCAACCAGTTGGTAGTACCATGCAAATGTTAGACTGGTTTCTACATTATTTGCCTCTTCTTACTGAGAACGAAAGACATGTATGGTGTAAAATGTGGGTGAGAACCAGTCAAGTAAATCTCTATTCAACAGGTACCATTGAACAGAATGAATAATTCAGTGACGTGATCAACAATCCACCAGATGACAGAGATTCATGCAGATACTGTATTAACATGAATATACAGATATTGTTAAATGGAAGTGAATGAAAGGTATTCTCAAGATTCAATTCCAGCCTCATCTGTTTTTTTTACTTTCACATCCCTTGCATAAAGTTACCGTAACTATTTCTGATAGAACTTTGGAGTATTAAACTGGACAGACTATCCAGTCAACAGCATCTGTGTGGAAACTACCCTATGCATGTTCTTGAAGTGCTCCAATTCGCCCAAACATACAAAATTGTTATGGCAACCCAACCCTAGGGCAGGAAGGATCAGCAGATTAGGCATTTCCTGTATATACACTGCTTTCTCGGTCCCTGGAACACTTATTTTTTCCCCCAGCTACCCTATCATCATGTGTTTCTCCACCAATTCATTTTTCTGGCCGCAGCAAACAAAAACTGCCGGAAGTCTCAATATACGTCCAGCAGCAGAACTTTAAACCACAGGATCATGTGGCTTAGTGGTCAACCACCTCTCAGAAATGATGCCAAGGGGCTGTATACCAACCGATGAGGAACTTTAACCCCAAGCATAGGCTGCATCAGAATCTCTTGTCTAGAGCTAGGTCTAGGTCTTCACTCCATTAGAAATGCGTGGAGACGCGTAGACAACAGACCTAGCCATAGCTCTGGAAGCCCGTTTCGGACACGGCCTCAGAGTTAACTGAACTTTTCAAGCTTTTCTTTTTCTTTCCTTTTTTTTTAATGATGAGGGTGGAATTGGGGCTTATTCTGTGGATGCAGGTCACCTACGCAAAAGCCTGACAGCAGCCACACCCCATTTTTGTGTTCTGCCATGCCAGAAATGATGTCCCCTTCACAGTTAGTGGCATACACACCACTTGCAGACAGTATGATCTCGTAAGCTTCAGGTATCAATGTGCCATCATCATGGAGAGCCAGTTTCACACTTGTCTGGCCTTACCCGTGTAATTTATTCACTTGGGTATTTGTTCATATCTGGGTATAACTTTACCCGGAGAATCGGTTTCACACTTCCAAACTTCATCCGGGTATTTAGCGTACCCACCTTCTTGCAAACCTGGGTAATTTGTAACTGTGTTCACATTTCAATCGAGGCAACCAGGAGATAGTAATAACAATAATCAATAATATGTACACTGTCCAGCCGACGTGCATGTGCATGCAATTCAAATACGGACACGTACCTGTACCTGTGACATGTCATGCGTGCAGCATGAGGTCACGACTGGTACCTTGCAAAGAACAATGGTGTTCGTATAACGAAAAGACAAGTTACCAGTCAATTAGACTGGTGTCCTCTGTATGAAATACATGTATAAATACGACGAGATACCAGCTACAGTGGACATTGGCAGTGCCAGGCCTGAGGCCGTGGAGCTGAGGGCAGTGCTGGTTGCGCATGCGCTGTCCTATCTATTCGATGAGAAAACCTGCCTTGAAGGAAACCCGGCGAGCATTCATACTACTGAAGGTAACCCAGAGAATTGTCTCAAGGCCAACGTTAACCCCAAGAGGGTGTGTTAACCCACCTCGCAAGTAGGGTTAAAAATACCCGGGTTAAGTGGGGTTTCGAGGCAGTTAACCTGGAGCATTACTAACCCCAAGGAGGACAGTGTGAACACTCTGAATTACCCAGGTATTCTCTGGGTTATTTTTTTCGATAACCCTGAGAATACCCAGGTAGAAGCGTAGTGTGAAACTGGTTGAGGTTTGCTTTTATAATCAAAAAGCATATCGGCAGACATGGTACTTGTAGCAAAAATTTCAATCAAATCATTCCACAGTGGTAAACTGGTAAGCTCAAGTTGTTATCAGCTTCAAGGGCCTGTGATGGAGTAATTTCAAGTGGGGTAATTTCAACTGAGGAGAATATGTTGTGTAACTTTCTCCTGCTCCTAGGTGTATGGGAACTATATAAAATTCCTGTTTCATTGTATTGAAGACTGAAGGCTTTGACATGTCCCTGTGCTTTCCCAAACAAACGAGAATGTTGTTGCGACGATATCACTTTAGGAAGGCACTATTCATTTTGGGAATTCTCTGGCTATGTCCAACTTAACTTGGAAATTACGCACAACTCTACTGGAAGTGACTACAGCTTCTACAATAGACTCAAATGCATTGATGTAACTTTAAGCCAAAGCCAAGTCAGTCAGACTTGGCTAAGTGTTTAAATTGTTCAACCAAAATTTACTCGATGAATCTGTGAGAAAACTTGGCTCACGGCTCTACTGTCATGTACTGAAATTACACAGAGGGATACTATCAAGTGTGTGCAATGTTTCTTCCATAATTTGTTGAGCTGTTGGGTTTGCAGCCAGATTGTAGGGAGCAGGCAGTTGAGGACCACCATTTTGGCGCTGAAGTGTGGAGAGATGACTCAACGTCACCAAGAAATAAATCTAGGTTGAATTGAAAAGGGTTTGGTACTCAAACCCAACCTCAGCAAGTCAGGTACATGTACAGAGTCCTCTACTGGGAAAAGCACAGAGAAGAAGGAATGCTCCAATTATTATCTTTTTTTCAGGTGAGCAAGTTTGGAATGGTCAGAAATATTCTATACTTGGCAAAGAGCGAAAAAGTCGAGAAATTGTTTTTAGTTATAAACATCACATCTGAAATAATTCAAAATAGTTCTCCATAGTTTGTGATTAAAAGAAAACTTTGCAGCATGCAACTGCAACCTCCTTTCCGGGTTAAAGTGGCAAGAAGAGGTATCCATCCAGCATATTTATTTCAATTGTTCCTTCTGCTCATTCCTCATGTCCAACCCCTCTGCCCATCCCTACTCCAACCCACCCCAGGCCCTCCAATTCATTGGCTCACACACCTCAATAAACTTCTCTGCAGGAACACAATCTCACACTTGACGGCCCAACGATAATAGATCTAACAACATCCGGTACAGCTTTTTCTTCTCATTTTTTTTTTAAACTGGGACAATAAAACTCACTGCAACAGATTTCTGAGAAAAAAAGAAAAGAAAAGAAAAAGAATGCCAAACAATTAACCTGGTCCATTAATAGGCTTGGTTAGTTGGACAGACTCTTTGTGGTTTTGGGACTTCCCTGGATGTAAAAGAGTGGGAAGGGTTAATACAACAAGATCAAGTACATTTTGGAGGGTCAGATTACTCAGGAGGACTGACCTATCGGTAACAGAACCTGCCAGACTGCCTGCCCACCATAAGGTGGTCCAAATTGGCCCTTGAGCAGTGTTTACTTTACTAATATTGATGTAAAATTTACAAGAAAAATGAGGTAAAACTGAAATTATTTTAATTAGGAGGGCAAAGGCCAATCAGATGTATGTTCATTTAGTAGCACTCTGCTTGTATTCGATTTGAACTGTGCCAATGTCTAGTGACAGGTCAGTAAAATGTATTCCATACTTTACTACATATGAGAGTTACTTTCTCTTGTTCAACAGGTGAAACAAAGGATTTGCCTTGCCAGATGTACAGCAGAGTTTTTTTTCCAAGAACCTTTTCCTTGCATACAAAGGCATGCACTGACAACTTTCCTGTTGAAGCCTGTTTCAGAGAAAAAAGCATCTTTGCTGCATCCCCGCTACAGTACTGGATATTACACAAAACTAAACTTTGATGCAGTTTCCAGGAATCTCCAGCCTATTATTAGTTTGAAATATGAAATTTACCAGCTTCTAAAAAATGAATCACCCTGAATAACATTTCCCATAAGGATTCAAAGGAATATGGCAATATTTACCCTGTTGAGCCACAACGCCCATCAATACGGGCGATTCAAAATAGTGCGCCTCAAAGAGTTTACAAATCTGTTGACCCTTTCCAAATGCACGTTGGGTCGACAGATATCGCACACTGTGATTGGTCAACGCGTTGCCAACTCTTGGAGGCGCCCTATGGTTGAAATGCCTGTATTCCCAGCAGATTTCAAGAAATCAGGACAACAAAATATTGAAGGTTCATCATGACAAAGTCTAATCATGTGATCATAATCTTCCTCTTAATGGAATCCAGTGAAGTGAACGCTATCTTGGGGTTGTTTTTAAGTTCAACAAGGGAGAGGAATGCAGTCTGGTATTTGCCAGACAAGACCAAATAATGAATCATCCAGAAAGATTCAGGTCAGACATTTGATATATATTTTGAATCTCAATTTCACAAACTTTCCTGTTAAAACTTGTTATCAGATATTCTGCGGTAGACCTGGTTCCACAACTGTTTCCAATAATATTTTTCCTCTTGCTCTGACAGTTAACTTTGCATTCCCCCCAAAAAATAAACTTACAAATAACATTGTCTTATCACTTTACAATCATAAAGAAGGCGAGGTGAGGATATGAGTTATATTTGGTGAAATCCAAGCTATTGGTGCGAATTTGAGATGCTTCAACAATTGTTGATCAAACAATTACACAATGAAAGTGGAATATCATTGTAGCTCTGTTGACAGTTTCAAAACAGAAACCCCAAATTGTCTTTTCTATGGTTCTTGCCCTTTTTTGGCAATAGCATCACCAAAGACAGCTTTTCCTAGAAATATGAATGATGTATCTCAAATAGAATATACACGTTATGCAAGAAGAACAATGCTCCCAGAGGAAAAACAATAACTTGTACACCACACCTACCTACAATGGTGAAAATGAGCTCTAGGCCAATAGCATCAAAAACTGAACAGGCCGTGTTTGATAAAATATGACTTTTGCTATTTATTGAAAATATCAACATGAGCATGAACTCCACAGTGACAGCACTGTTGGTTATATTTGAAGTAAACAAAACACATTAAGAAGTATTAATCTTTACAGTTCTTAGCACAACTAGGAACACAAAATGCAACACTTTCAGCACAGTAGGACTGAAAGGCAGTCCTCAGTGTTGTATAAGTTAGCCATCAAATCAAACAATAACTGCCTACGAAGACACATTTGAACTTAGTGACACATTGCTGCAAGTCAGCCTCAACCAACCAGAAACAGTCTAACCCTGTAATTGTCTAAGAGGGCCTGTGAAATTGCAGGGTCACTAACCTCTTGGTTACTGACCTCATATTTACGTGTTTTCTTTCTGGAGAGGTTATGTTATCTTAGACCCTCTGCACATGACCAGGCTACATCCTAACCGACTGGCTGAGGCTTTAAGCACACACATCTACAGGACTCCACTGTAGCCCCTAGCCACTGGCTTCCACTGGCAAACGTGTTACTTTTATTAGCTGCAGTCATAACTTTCCAAGGACTGCCTTACAATGGTTTTACAAGTCTGGGCTCAGTCCAGTGTCCCCCTGGTACCCTGCCCCTAGCTGTGTATGACTTAACCTGTCACAACACTGGTAAACTACAGACAACCACCTGTCAACAAATATCCAAATAAAAAATAATACTTCCGTCCACAAAGAAAGAAAATTTCTGAATTGAAAGTAAGATGGGACTCTGACCAAGTAGAGAAATGAAGAAATGCTTCAAAGAAGAATTATTGCAGTTAATCTTTGCTGTTTGGAGCGGGTACTAAGCTGATGACAGAAACAGCCAAGAACACAGATCCCACACTTCTTTATTGCTGGAAGGAGCCTACACTGATGATACCCATAAAACAGCTCTGTGATTTATGACAACAGGCTGATCAGTCACATGGCAACAACACATGTGATCCATTCGGCGGGACTTCGGGAGGTGGAATGACCCAGAGGTGAAGACACTCGCCCTGCCATCCACCCCAGGACCGGGGATAATGATGGGTTACCATGCCAACAGCAACGTCACTACAGAGACATGTCAGGGAGCGAAACCAAAACAGGATGGCAAATATAGTAACACATAGCCAGAATCGAGGCAGTGGAACAACATAAATTTTCCTGAAATGAGCGGAGGTCATAATGATCATGCTTGTTTCTTTTGGGGTTCCCGCTTTCTGTTGCATTCACACTCAATATATTGTCATACACAGAACTTTGTTTTTCGGCCTATAACAGAGGATGACAAATATTAAATTTTTAACAGGTGGTTACAGACTGTTATGGAAAATAAGTAGGAAAGATTTCACTACCCAGACCTCTTCCATTATATTCCAATTCCCTCTTCTGCATCCCCCTAAAAAGAACAAAAGTCATAATTAATCTTACAAAGGTGATACCACAGTGAAATAACACAGGAAATGATATACACCATTTTGGTTTGGTTTGGGGTGCCATAAAACATTAAAGGGTCTCTGACAAAACTTAGGAAAAGTATGCACAAAGAAACGGGTGATAAAACTTTGTTCTCAATCAAGTCAAGAAAGCAATGAGACTGACAAGGCAAAGTAATGACAATAACTTCTGTATTTCTCTGATCAGTCTCTGTCACTGCTTGTCATTGCCATGTAATGGTAAAGGGGCCTGATTCACCTCGGCATGCTTAAAAACAAAAACAATCCAAAACATAAACAAAAAAGCATACTCTTAGTTTTGAAGGAGAGATCATTTCTCTCAACAGCTCTTTAATCTGCCCAAGATGACTATTTCCTGAACATATACAAGTTTGTAGTTGGAAAGGAGATTCGGTTAAAAGGAAAATTAGACTAAAGGTCAAACTCTCTTAATGATTAGGAGGTTTAAGGAAGGATACAGGTTTTCCTCTGCGCAGGTCTCTCTAACTCAACACAGGCTGGACAGAGTGGGGCTACTGCTTCCGTCTGCCTGACTCTACCGAGCTAAATCGGGAGAGCCTTCCTTCCTTCTGAAAAATCCCTTCTCGGGGAGGAGGAGGTTGGTTTATTTTGGAAAAGTCCCGGACCTGGCGGGTGTAGGACCTTGAGGCAATGTACCCGTGCATGTATACAGAGGAAGCCGCACTATATCAGGTCACCTTGGGAAGTCTGACAAAATGGAGTCAGCATGCGCAATGAGGTTACAACAGTTTCTGTGCCAGGAATGTATGTCGACATTCTGACACCTAATGTTGAATCAGGTCAGGGATAAATACACCCACTAACCCATTTCTAAGAGGAACACAAACCCCCCAAAATGGGCACTGGGTTAAGCGGTGGGGGCAGACTGAGCTCTTTGTCCCAGGATTAACTCACCTCTAAATCTTTACCACACGTTAGCTATATTGGTTTCTTCCTAACTTGAATTAATTCACTGCTCAAACTGGAATGTACAAGGATGATGGGGTCAGTGTTGGTGCCTTGATAGATAAGCTCATAATTGCAAGACAGGGGATAAAAACAACAAAAATATCTTATCCAGAAAAAGTGGTTAACAAGTAACAAAATCCTTTCAGAAATGTAAACATTTAAGGTCTGACAACTGCAAACTTTTCCATCCCATAAAGTAGATAACCTCTACATCCCTATCCAACTTCTCAAGCACAATGGTCCACAAACAACTGCTCCTATGATATAATCCCTTCAGTACAACTGTATGACTATGACTGACAACTGGAAATGAGTGCTTCCTGAACAGAAATTCAGAGAGGAACTGAAACTAACATATCCAACGTCTAAATCTCATTTGAAATATACAAACAATATTTTAAAAAGGACTGCTTCGCAGTATCAAATAATAATACAAAACAAGCTTAATCATCCACCAACTAATATGACAGACAACTCTCATGCAACACGTGTGAAAAGCCAACTTATACAATATTTATTCGGAAATTAAGTTCCAAAAGCGAAACCAACAAAAACAAACACTACCAGAGAGAAACACACTATTAACCATGATAGAACTCAGTCAGTTTGAACTTTCAAGAACAACAAGTATCCTATACCTACAGAAGTTAGTCCAAAATGAAGATATTCAGACATGTGTATGACCAATGCTTTTTCAGTCTAAATATATACAACAAGCACTCTGGTTCTGGGCTCCTAAATTTGCAACTATGTCTTGTAACACATCCATTAAATACTCGATAATGTATTCATGTGCTAAAACTCCACAATCCTTTGGATGATAGCTACATGCACTGATCGGTAACATAAATGCACCTCCGTCGATTTTAAAAGTGGTGTGCATGAAGTCAAGCAGTATTTATTTGAATAAAATAGGAAAATAAAGACAGTCAAATGGATAGTGCCGTTTATTAACTGTTGAGCCCTACCCTCTTCCGATCATTGTTTGGAACACTACTACTTCTTTCAGTTTCAGATACGATTTATCATATTTCAAAACAAACACCGAAAAGCTTTTATGCACTTCCTGAGAATAGTTTCCTGTTATGGCTGTGCAGTTGCTTTTCTGCTTTCCATTCTTTCAGAAAAATGATTCCGCAGAATTGAGTTGTTAAGGATGATGAGTCAATCCAAGGTCTACTCTACAAAACTAAAATCATCTTATTATCATTCCTGACTTGCGCCTTTCAGACAAACAAAAAGAACACGAAAGTGGACTAAAATTCTAAAAAGGCAGCGATGGGATTTAACAGTGCTGAGTTGAAGAGTTCCTCATGAATTATGCAAATCATAAACAGGAAAATTAACTCGACATGCAAACTGCAAGATTTTTTTTCAGATTTACATAAACTGGGTAGAGGCATATTAAAATCTCTAGTCCACACGGTTCTTTTTCATATAACCTTAACACTGTTGGTCCTGGGTGTGCCTCAACCCATTAGTGAACAATTGTTAAATGACAGCATTAGGTTAGCTTCTCATCAATCTGGAACAATACAACCCTGTACAAATGCACTTTTCCCTTTAAGTTTCCTTGATTTCCTTTCGGAGAGAAAAATTCTGGTGACACCAAGTCTACCCCTTTTTTCATTCAAACTTTATCACAGGCTTTCAACAGGTGGGGGCTTTCTTTTTCTCTTCACACGTTCTAAACCTTTACAATGCAGGACACGTAGACCGGGATCCATCCAGAAAACACCGGCACGAAGGCCATGTTTACTCTGCGAATTCATAAATATTAACACTGGCAGTGTGGGCAGAGTAGAGAGAGAAGAAGAGGAAGAAAGAAAGAAACAAAAAAAAGTACCGGCCCGCCTTCTCATTCCAGGACATAAACAAAGTTTGCGACCCTCTTGCCTGTTGAGGTGATTTACCAAGTCAAGTGCTGATTAAAGTTTGAACACCCTTTTCTCCTCTCCTTCCTTTTGGTGAAGTAGATCTCTGGACCCAAAGGGGGCGTATCAACACCACAGACCATGCTTGCTCATTGTTGTTGGCTTTTTATTTGCAGATCGACTGACAGAGATCATCTGAGGAAAAGCCATCGAGAACGAAAAGATAAGGGAAGCAAAGTCCACTTCGTGTCTGTAATATCCGTGATAACGCGACTGCACGGATGATTTTCGGGACTTGGTAAATTCTCTAGCCTAAGATGGTCGCAGTGAAACTGCAACTTGTCAGGTAACCATGCTAAATTTACTTCTGCAATATCACCATTGAAACCCTGCCTAGTAAACTCTGCCTTGACTGCTACAGTTTGGTCAGTTCAGAAGACGGCAAATGGTGATCACAGTAAAGATGACAATACATAACTTATTATAAAGACAAAGACTTACCTGAAACCATCACAATTTTTAGATTTAGAGAAAAAAGTTCATTATATTCAGACTTATTTATATATTCCTATAAATGGGGTGTTCATAAAAACATAAAACAGTCACCTTTAGGTTAGTTTCAAATAGCTGCAGGACCTCCAAGAGGCGTTTATGGCCACAACCGTTGTAAAAAGTCACATAAACTCATCTGACAAGAGCTTCTACAAGAGGTGACACATAAAAGACAAGTTCCCAATCACAACCATAATACCATAGAACCGATTCAAGGGAGGCCGCCTGACTAAATTCTTCAAAAAAGGGCAGCCTTTTCATTTTGAATGGCATCGTAAAACTTTGGAGTTCCGTCTTCAACCTAAATGCGCTATTTCCACAGAAAAAAACAGATCTTTGGCCAACAAGACGTCACAGGTTTGAAGTGTTTACAACCGGAACACAGTGTGCACAGCTCACTTGTGGGTTGCCAAACAGTAGACATATCAAAAGTAAACATCCAGTTCCTATGACCCATTTTTCTTTTCACAGACACAGTGAGGCATTTACTCAGGCGTAATCAGCTCCTAGGTCTAATCACCAGAGTATTGTTGATTATTCCCTGCCATGCCATCATTGAAGGAAATGCTTGTAGGCTTGCAAAAATGTTAATTGTTTATCGACTTGGTTCCAATAAATTGCATGTACACAACAGAGATTCACTGGATACAAGCATAAACAATTTCAATGTTTGACTACATACTTGAAAGAGTGAAGCTTGGTTGGGACTGTCTGATCATGGTCTGATAATACTCGTTTTCCATCTCAAGACAACAGCAATTTGTAAGCTAAGAAGGTGTGTTGGGAAAAACAATTCTATAGCACTAATTTCCTAGGGAAATTTTCCCGTCCACTTTGTTTCAACATTGAGAAGACATTGAATATAAAAGGCCAGTTCAAACCTCATGCAAATGCGATAAATTTCCAGCGAAATTTCACTCAAAGTGAAATGTGTTCAACTTTTAGGAATTTGCAAGGCGAATATCCGATCTGATGTCACAAATTCCCACTCGTTTTCAATTTGACATGAAGTATTAACCGGCCTTAATGTCCGTTAGTTAAGGATGAATTGGGCACGTAGCTCCAACGGAGTGAGACCAAACTTTCATGGTCCACACCCGCAGCTCAGTTGAGTTTAACCCATGTCTCTGAACCCCAATAAGTTGGGTTTGGTTGAGAGATACCACATGTGGCAAAAGTGTATTTTGTTAAGAATAAATTAGGTTGGGATTCTCAACTCTTATGACAGGATTGTCTTTGCCATAAATCCCAAAGAGAAAAGTCAGGGAGCTATTCCGATTAAGGTAGCCAGTGTTTTTACTATGCTTTTACAGTCTTCCAACCTTCACTTCAGCTCGAGCTTTAGATAAGGCCACTGACTATACCTCAATATGGGCATTCCTGCTTCAGAAATATTGCATCCATTAATCTGAAGCCAATATCTTTCTGTCCATAAAATTGTTCTAATTCTCGAGTCAGAGATTAGCCAATGCCAGGGGAAGAAGAGATTTGCAAATTGGCCCAGATATCACTAGTAACACCAAGGAGTCTGTAGAAACAAAATCCATGGACATATTTGACCAGTCCACTCCACTGATGTTGACTTGCTTCCAACCAACCTCAGTGTTGATCCAAGGGATGGCTATATGCTGATGAGATCGCACCCCCTGCTGGGAAAACAAATTCCTCCATAATAACCTGGTTATGATTTGCCTTCAATGAATCATTTATCAGATTAGCGCTGGTGTTTATCGGGAGGATCACACAGCCAGAAGTAAATACACAGCAACCTGATTAGAGGAAAGGAAAGACCACAGTGAGGTAAAGTTATTTAATAGGGAGAAGACCATGACAAGGCAGGTACATCATAACAACCCAACCGATAAATGAACTCTCAGTGAGACGGAGTATTTACAGATGAAGGTTCAGTAAAAATTTACTGGATGATTAGGTCAGTCAAACTTTTCTGATACTGGAAGCCGATTGACAAAGCTATCTGAACATAAAACCATATTGCTTATTTGTCGATCAATGATCCCACATTGATTCACTGACACAAGAACCTTCCTAACAGCTGGCGAGAACCAGCTTTGGGACCACTGATTCAGATTAGGATCCTTGTGAAGCAAATGGGCCCAAATTCTTACTCGTGGAAACTCGACTCAGTGAACCTGATTGCCACCTACCTCGGAATGGAGGAATAGATAGATAGATTGAAATGCAAACACTTATGGCTGAATTAACTTTTCAGGCATTTAATGTCCAATGTTGGGTCAAACAGGCTCAAGGGATTGCTGGAGATGACCTTTTCAAGCAAAACTTCGATGATTTACAAAAGTACCTGTAAATCCTAAAGTCAATGCCCACATTGTAAAAAAATTAAAATTTCAATTCAAATCCTAAGTGTGCCACCAATAAAGTGACATAATATGCAGTAAGGTTCCCAAAATTCTTTCATATTGACTGTTACTGTTGAAGCATGTGTTCTTGCGAGGGTATCAATTCACAGACGTGCATGGTTTGGGGGAAGCACACTGATTCAAGTCAAAACTCAAAATCATCAAAGTCGTTTCCTTAACTACAGCACAAGTACTAATTGGTCGCTACAAATGACATGGGGAGGGAGAGACACAAGATAGGAGGAAACTGGACCAAATGGTAGGCACAGATGGCAGACAACAGGGACCAAGAAACCACCCCATCGTAGGATATTCCTTGGGGGCAGGAAAGAATGGGAGCTAGTATCACCAGCCAGTGAGTGCACAAAGGAAACTTTTCCTGTCAAAAGGAACTCAAGGCAAAGTTGAGGAGTTTGAAGTACTTCAGTTTGTTTTCCCTTTGAAAGACCACATGCTAGGACACACCATACCGTAGAGAGATGGGAGGGGGTGTTTTTAGAATATTTGATGGACCCATATGAGCTTCAAACTAATAAAATCAAGTCATGTTCCTGGACTTATACCCCGACATCACATAATACAGTTGATTTACGGTTCCTTAGAGTAAATACTTACAAAAAAAGCATGGATAGTAAAAACAACTCCACAAAACGAAAGTAAGGCAAGCACGTACATTTCTGGCTCAGTTTCAAACTCCAGGCTTGGGTTCAATTGTAAATATGATTGCAAGGGATGACAATAGGTCTAGCTGTTTGTTATATATCACACGCCCACTACTTGGTATGCTATATATAGCAACTGGGGAACAATTTATGCCCACTTGAATTGAGCAATGACGGGACATGTAACAGTTGTTGTGGGGGAGGGGCCCTACAATCTCAGAATCACAGCAACAATCTGGGTAATTGTAAATGCTGGAAAAAGTTCCCTAAACCTGGAAAAAAAAATCTTACAACAGGTTCATTTTTTGGACATTGTTGAAGCTTTCGTCATTGCATTGTTGATGGAGCAGGTGTTTTCTAGAAGGCAAGCAAAATCACAGGTGTTGTCCAGAAGGGATTGCCCAGATATGTAGTTAATAGTTAAAAAGTTAATTAACAGGTAATTAAGAGACTTTGTTCCCAGCTTGCAAGTTATTTTTTTAGGAAGATAAATGCATAGAAGCACTTTAGTTGTCAAAATCTGAGGTGTGTGAACATCAATCAAAGCTCTGTTAGTCTATTGTCACCACAAGAAAGCTTTTGGGTATGGTGTAAACTTCCCCCAACAAAAAATGAAAAAGAAATCAGACATTCCATTACAATATCACTTTGCCTTTAATCTCAGTGAAGAATTCAGGACAGAGCCTGTAAAGCACTCTGTCAAAAGGTGATCAGTTCTTAAGCTTGAGAAGGAAGGAAATGATAGGAATAGAACTCAATTTTTCATACAGAAAAATTCAACAAAATAATACAGTATTCATGACCAATTTTGCAAACTTAGACTAGGTCCTCTAGATTTCTTTGAAAACTGTCATCTTCTAAAAATATCACTAGAAGAATACCACCACAGTAAAGTAAAGGAAAAAAATCACCTATGAATGCCAAAATACCACCCAACAATGTGACCAATCGTTGTTTGTATGATAAGAATCCTACAATGAAGCTGTGTTCTGAAACAAAAGGAAGTATAAGTTGTTTTCCTGTGTTAGGTACGGACCATGTAATTGTACACTCAATGAGGGAGGAGCTTCCTGAGACTGGTGATTTTTCAGTTAGCCAAGGTTTGTTATCGAGTGGGGCTGGTATTACCAACCCTTCTCTCTCCAAAAATTTCCACTGTTAGGCAATTTGGGGAATTCCAGAATGGTTGTAACCAGAGACCAGTGTGTTATTCATCAGGGCACCACCAATCATTTCCATTTGTTCTGCTGTTTTGGCATGACAGGGATTTCCAAGCAAACTTCATCAGTGGACTGGTTATGGCTAAGCTGGTTATGGTAACTTTGGAAGGGGAGAAGCGTACTATATGTGATTTGGGATACTAAGCTTGATCACTCACCTCACCTCATCAATTCTTTCTCTCTTATCAAACTTAGTTGGTCTTCAGTGAGAATGGAGAAATGGACAGTTACAGAAAGTTGGAAAGCTCTATGATAGTCACCAGTAGAGGGCATGCACCATAGCTCATAAGCCTAAAGAATGGGGAAAAGACAAGGAGGAAATATTCCTATTTTGAGAAATTCAAATGTGAGTGTCTGACAGACTGGGATTGGAACCCAGTTCACATAACTCAAAGGCAACTGAACAATGCCCCGACTAGATGCCGTGCTATTGCTAAACACTGAAAAAAATGTCTGCATGAAGGCTTTCCAGAACTGAGGATGTTTAAATTGTAATGTGAACTGTCTCCAGGGAGATCAAAACAATGACAAAAGTGGGTAGAAACAACAGAGGAGCATTCTGAATGGTGCTTACTGAATGTTTAAAAACCTGACAAGGAGTGTGGTTTGCACATGGCACTGCCATAGAAGAAAGATAAATAATGTGCTGGCTACTCATGCCACAAAATGCATTCATACACTTAGGAAATTCCTTTTCAAAAGGGAAATGTTAAATGATGAATTGGGCTATGAAAACAAAGCATGTTTTCATTCGGATGTGAGCAGAGGTCTTTTTGTTTCTGTTTTTTATTTTTTTGTGGTTCACTTTGTTTTCAAGGTAACATTTTTATGCATCGTGTACGAATACAAAATGACAATGAGCTTCATGTCTGGGACCAGCCACGAAGAGAAAATCTTGGGAAATGTAATTTCTCTAACAATTAGAAAAGCAAATAGAAAGCTGAAGTGCCCCGGAACATGTACTTTACAGAGTCTTTGAGATGCATGGCAGCAAGCCTAAGTACATGTAAGTTAAAGAAAATGCTGTACTCTGCCCCCAGGCTTCACTGAAGCTTCAGCACTGAACCACTCAGTATTCTGGCTGCCTCAAGCTGTGTGCGTAACAAAACGGTGGAGGGACCCACACTCACTCATCCAAAACTGGGAGGAGTGTCACCTCCCCCTCCCCAAGTGGCCCGTGTATGTGACTCAAGCAATGGGTATTTTTCAACATGAAAGTAGTGGGGGTGTGGCAGGTCTGAGTCACAATGCGCGCTGAGTGGTACTTGTCAAGTGGAGGTTTCAGTTGCTTTTTCTCACTTGGTGAGCGCATGCACCCATTCCAGTAAAAGTGACGTCACAATTCCACTCCCAGCAAGAGCTTTTCTGTCTACAGCATGCATAGAAAAGGTTGTGTCAAGTATTACGTAGGGGATAAAGGAGGGCCATTACAGAAAACATACCAAAGTCAGCATTCTTTTCATCCCAAATCAGTTTGACCTGATAAATATTAAAATAAATCAGAAAGATTTAGAGGAACTTAAACTGTAGGAAAGATTTGAACAGGAGCAAGTGGGTACTTCGAGACTGCAGCTAGGGCTCTGACTAGGCCTTAATGGTATTCTTGAAATTAACATTCAACTTGGTACACATACTTCAGCCCATGATTTGGTTACAGGTGGCTCTGTTCATTTTCAATCTGCTCCCAACGATCACAAAGCAAACCATTGTGCAGCGGATCTGACACTGATGGGTCAAATTCAAAGAATGAGAAAGAAAAAAGTTCTTACTTCCAGAATGGAGGTGTGTTTACAAATACTAAGTTGAGCATTAATGGAGAGCCAGGAACGGATCATGTTATGCTCACTGACTGGGAATTCTAGTGGCTATTGTGGGCTGGAGATTCTATAATGAACCTGCCACTGTAATTCAAACGTCGCTATGTTACCAACAATAAATCTGTGAGAGTGGGACTGAACATGAAGAAGGTACAGAGATATTTCTTTTCTTTTTTGGAGGGTTCAGTTTTCTGGCACGATTGATGCCTGATTTGGGACAACGAGACTGTGCTGAATTAAAAAAAAAAAGCAAAGGAGTAAGATTGTGAGCATGCGTCCTCCCCCTTTCAATCTCAAAGGAATTTATCAAGCACTGAAGGAGGGTAACATCAGCCAGCAATGAAATAGAACAATAACGTGTTTTTTGTTGTTGATGTCAGTAACTATCACACTTCACATATCCATCTCTATCATTTGGACTTGAGCCAATGGAATGTGTGGACTACAGTATTCCATAAGTTTTCAAAGATTAAACAGAATCGGGACTTATATCACAGTGTCAACAGCGCATGTCATTACTAATGTTACTACTAACGATGATGACAAATGTACACAGGAAACTGAAAATTATTCAGCTGTGGGTAAACATATGGTTATTATGATCTTGAATGGAGGAAACAATACCACCAGTTGGATGTTTTCCTCAATCTTTTTGAATGGATGGAGCATCACTTCCATTATTCACCTTTCCAGTTTAGGAATCACGCAGATAAAGATATTCCATGAATTGAAATTACATTTTTCTCCTTCGAGTATATGCGTGACCTGCACAGTGTCAACTTAGATTTGTTCATCCACTTCATTCAAGGAAAAATACATACACGAATACGTGGCAGTAACATCTGCAGGGCTATCGTATTTATTGCTGAATGATTTTGGAGATAACTGGGAAGACACTGTCGAAACACGGCATGATTCTTCAGAATCCTGCGTCAATAATTCCATGTAGTTTCATGAATTGGTCTCCATGTTTGCTGTTATGTCATCAGTGGCAATATTTGGGAAAACATGCCACTCGTAGGTCTCCAAAAAACTATGTACCGCTTACTCATGACAGGGACACAACTATCTCACTTTCAGCTTGGCTTCATAAAACTACAGGAACTAAAAACAGTGAGCACCTGTGCCAAGTACTGTACTTTCAGTTGCACATATGACGTACGAGGCTATAAAAAGTAAAGGGCTTACCTCAGAGTTCGATCAATTGCATAAAGTGACTCATAAAACAACTCCAATGATTAGTTAAGCAGTTTATTTTGTTCCATTGGGCAGTAATTAAGCACTGTTCTGATATCGATGAATAAAAGTCACTGGTGTATACTATAACGACTTTCCAAGAGAAAAATTTTGAGACTCTACTTCAATCAAATAGGCATGATGCATATTAGCAAGTAAATATCGTCATGTGTGACAATATTGGATTCTCTGCAGATAAGTTATATCACCAATTCAAATTGGAGAAATAGTAAATGAAAACATATTTCAAAATAATGACATGTTTAACGTTTCAATAACTGGTGGAAACTTTTCCCACCAATCAGGTATTTTTTTCTAGACATAATGACCAATTATTAGTTGCTATAACAAATCTATTGATTATTATAGCAAATTTTTGGAAATGTTTTATAGAGGTGAAGTGCACACTTCATTTTCCTGAATGGAACAAAGTAACTTTGAAAACAATCCAGGAATTATACCACCCAATACACTGTGAGGATTCTGTGATGTACCTTGGAAGGAACATCACAAGCATGCACATTCTTCTCTCTGCAACAATTCTCCTGGAGTCTGCTGTCGTTGGTTCATTCTATTTGCTCTGCAGAATTGCAAGCCATCCTATCAACAGAACCAGCTTGCCAACCTATTACTTTTTGTTGTAAGAAAAGGGCATGGCATTCCAAGACAGTAAGTCAATATTCTTAAGCAGACTTCCAAACATCTGAACTTAGGACCTTGTCAACATGGAGGAATCATCCACTGTTAAACAAATATGATGGGTAAAACTGCTTGCTTGCAGTTTTATCGTCCTTTAGTTTTTACGTATCCCCCTTGAGCAGAAGCACCCCCTCATTGGTTGAAAAGTGCCATGCTGGAGGGGAGTATTTATATGGTTGGCTGTAACGTGACTGCAGTGCAGGCATTTCATAGCTGTTTGTGGACCAGTGAAGTGCAGTTCCCACCAAAGGAGCCTCAGTTGCTAGGAAAACTGTGCCCTCTCCTGGTCCAGCTAGGGGCTCATAGATTTTGGTTTGTACAGAAACCATTAAAGAAATTTGTTCTGCACAATCACAGACTCTGAAAGAGTGCAGCCCATCCACAGGTGCACACCGGAGAGTGGCTAGACATACAATAGGAATACATGGGATGTGATACTGGGATTCCTCTGTGTTGGTTCCCACAGTATGGCAGAGTATAATCCTTCACTGCTTAGCAATTTGCTTCAAATGAATCCTTGATGAAAACTGGAAGTCTGCCTAGGGAGTGCAGGCAGGATGCCCACAGGGCCCTGCCAGCATCCCTAACTGGATCCGGAATTCCTCCCTGATAGCGGACCAAGGAATACCTCTCCGAGCCCCATGCGGGATACCTCCTTCAGGTGTCTGAATCTTTCTTTTTTTTTTTCTGTCCTAGAATGGCATGGAAGGTGACAGAGAGGGAGGAGAATTATGTGATTAGGCATCCCCTGGCTACACAGCACAGGAAGCAATAAGTTTCTCTCAGGATGTCTGTACATAGGTCTGTTCATTTTTTTTTTTTGTTAACCAGCCTGGGTGTTTTCAGGTTCCTGTCTGGGGAAGATGCGTTAGAGATTTCCAATTTTAGGCATGGCATGATGCCTATAAAGGCAAAATTACAGTCTTAGTCTTTTCATTCACTTGAGAGATGTGACCCTAGTTAAGATCAAGGGGGAGACAAGGTAGCACTGTAATGACCCTGGTGACCCCGTCAAGTCTCCCTCTCAGCTACCACTCTGACAATACTGAAAGAGTGTGTTCTGCCACTTGGACATTTCATGTCAATTTGTAACATTTTCAAGATGGATAGCATTGGAGAAGATGACCAGTAGAGAGTTCTGGTGAGCTTTGTCAGCAGATCAAACCTTACTGGGACCCACTGACTCGTTCAACACAAGTGCGGAATCTACACATCTTTGCAAACAAGATACATCCAATGAACAACTAATGACTCCAAATTCGAACTTAGTTTCTAAGAAATGAACTTCATTGTAGCATGTCAAAATAGTTGATGACTTGACTCCCATAATGTTCAGCCTAGCCTGTGAGTTCAACGGCTAACCGGTGAGACTTCAACTCACAGAGAAGAGATGAGGAACTCAAGACCCCTTGTCAAGATTTATCTTGAACATGGTTATTTAGTAACTTTCTTTGTTGCTTTTCTACACAGAGATGAATATGAAACAAAGATTGAGGACTCAAAACTTGAACGTGAACAAAATTCTTCCCAAATTGAAAAAACAAAGAGTGCTGCTAAATTCCAAAATTGAGATGATGACCAAGCAATAAATCAAACCAACATAAAGGTAAATGCTGGTGATGTTGCTTTTGGCCTTGCGAGTCCTTTCTTTTAAATCATCACTTGGTTTTGCTGGAAATTATAACAAAATGCATGCGGAGAAAAAGCAAGGGGAAAAAAGTTGACAGAAACTAATGGATATAAGTGACTTTGCAAAAAAAAGTAGCGCATAGCATGACACAGTCTAGCAAACATCATGAATGAATGCACATTGTGTTGTATGCACTCAATTTTAATGAACTTTTTTCAAATCCTTCCTTTCCACTCTGACACCTCAACATCTGAAAAACTACCCAAAATCCTTTCTGGCACCAACAAAATAATCATAATCATCATAGAAATGACCCCCCCCCAAGAAAACAAAGCAAATGTTGAGTTCATTGGTACAGGTACTTTAATCTCGACAGCAAAATGTCACTGTCAAACTCACTCCTTTGTTGTGTGGGATACCGCATATTTCACAACTTTGTTGTACTCTTGTTCTGGGGAGTTGGCAATAACTAGATCAGCCAGAAAAGAAAAATATTTTGGGGGGTTGCCAAGAGAAAAGGACAATGCCTGTACCAGGACAGTAGATGCCCAACTGTAGGAATTCGCTGAGGCGAGATGAAAAAATCTTTTAAAAATTATATTTTTGTGTGTCAACAGGATAAAAAAAATTGGTATGGTCACTGGGCACATTGGGAAAAGTTGTTATGGTGGTGATTACTCACAGCCAGTCAGAATGAGCATACATGGCAGTCGGAGGCTTACAAGTTGATTGTGAACGATCTCTACCAGTACTTCTTTGACAGTGAGTAAGGAACCCTTTTGGCCATGATCACGGTCAAACTTTCCAGTTGTAGTAAGATTAAAAACACCCCAAATACGCGAATTGTAATAACGAGAAATCCCAAGTGGCATGCTTATCTGATTACACATGTGGTCTAACTTGAAATGGAAAAAAAGAAAAAAGAAAAAAAGAAAAAAAAAAGAGAAATAGTTTTTGTTTCTTGAGGGGGAATTTCAGTCTTCAACACATGATCACAGTCGTTTTTGTGACAAATGATACAGAAAAAGCCGACTCCCAAAATAGCACGGTAATATCCCGGCAACATAGTGGTAAATGTCACTTCCTTTTTCTTTTTCACATTCCTCAAATGCCCACATTGATCCTACTTGAAATGTATTCCCTGGCAAGCTTATCATTTTTAACCATGATTCTGCCCTGGTGCTCCGCATTAATTAATGGAAATAAACCATAGCAAGTTCAAAACAGTGGTTGGTTACTTCCAACCTAGAAATCAGAATGTATCACATGAAAGCCAAGTTGGAAATGCATCGTCCGGTAACTGTGTTGAAGATCTGGGGTAATTCTGCAGACAGAGCTGAGGTTAGTCTGGATGCCGGCACGGAAAAAAAAATGTTTGAAATGGATAGAGAGCTGACTCATTCGAGTCCAAAAATAAGTGGGAGAAAAGGCACACCACTAAGCCCTTAATTCTCCACCGATCAGAGGGGGAAAATGGAGCTACAAGCTAAAACTGGAATGCCCACCAACACCAAACATTCAATTATCTCTTTCTGGGCGACATATGAGCAACAGGTGGTTTGTAAAATCATGTCTGATCACAATACCACTTGATGTCTATTAATTGGTGGGAAAGTTTGGTACTGCACACTAAAACTCCAAGACATTTGGGAAACGCTGTAGTTTTTCAGCACTGTACAGTAGTAGACACGCTGTGCCAAGAAACTTGGTTGTAATTGTCATTATCACTTTGAATCAGAATCTTTGAACTTTCAACCATTTGAATGAGGGTGAAGTCATCAACAAATTTGTGTTCGGTGACAACAAACAAGCAGTGCGTGTGGAAGTGTGGTACACCTCAACAGAGCATGTGTGTTATAGGGATGGAATACGACCAGGTAATGTTTAAATGTTGCCAAAAGAGGGCGGTATTTACCTTCAACATTCCCCTGAGACTAACTATGCTATATTCTCATTGCAATTATATTTTTAAATCTGCTATCATTTTATTTATTACAAATGCAAGGAATCACATACCAGTGACAACCACTGTACACCCTGAGGGGAAAGAATTGTAACCTGACTCTGTGGTCACAATGTATGGTTTTTGCTCAGCGATCTATTTCAAATTCTTTTACTTTTCAAATGTTTTTTAATTAGTGTGGTCACCAATACCAAAGAAAGGTTGATCTGACCACAGCATGAGCACTGCAATCTCTCTTCAGATCAGAGGGCTTAACATGAAATTCCAAGCATGAAATAAAAGTCATATAAAGTTTTCAATGATTTTATGATTTTAGAAACAAATAGGATTTCATCATTATTGGCAATAGGCAATAACAATTAAAACCCAACTGACCTCTGATACTGTTATTTCTCGCAACGTACTGTTGATTTTGTTTACCAGAACAACCGCAAAACACAGGAAGTGTTCACACAATAGCTGATGTTTAGCCACTGTGACATCGGGCATTGTGACATTGACCAAGAGGGTGTGTATCACAACATGACATCAACAAAATGTCATAAAATACTGGCACGAGTAACACACGTCCACCATTTTAACCTTGAAAAAAAAAAGGATTCAACTTTGCGGCAATGCAGCAGACAAGCAACCAAGGCAAGGAACCCACTGGTAAAGTATATAACCACAGAGCAAGGAACACCTGCACCACAGAGGATGCTTACACCTGGCTCAGCTCCTTGCAGTCTTTACAGGTAGAAATATCCCAAGTTGCAATGGGCAGATATCTTGTCAAACCCTTGGACCAGGTGTGTGCCCAATGTTGCTAATGGACAGACTGGCAACCTCAAGCTAAACAAAGATCCAAACATTAACTTGGAACTATTTCACGGTTTACATAGACAGACTGCCTACACGCATGTATCACTCCCTCTCCTTTAAACCTGGCCACCTGTTGGTGAGTGCTGCTGGATAGTGATTGATTGAAAGAGATTTGACCAATGGGGAACAGGAACAGGATGGGAGAAAGACCTAAATACAAGGGGAAGGGACAGCAGCTATCAATAATCAGGCAGGGTCACTGGCATGGCCAAACACACCAACACACTTAATAACAACAATCCATCCCATGAAACAGACAGATATCAGAAGTTGACCTGATTCAAACCCGTGCGATTTAACCATTAATAGTGTAGTTTAGTCTGTGGCATGATTAATTAATGTACAAATCCAAGGTTCTTCAGGGGCACATCTGGGTTTAGGGGAGGGAGGTTAACAGGCATTGTTTCCTCTTTTTCCATATCATATTTCTTTATTATATTTGGGTGGCCTTCCCAGATCCTTGGTACTCTTTTAACTTTTTATTTTTTAATATAAGGCAACTATTCATTGACCCGGTGAAATGTCGAACCTGAAGACTGATTAGTCAGTAACATCTGGTACAAAAAACGTCGAAGTGTAATTAGGCTTCTGCTCCTTGGTTCTGACTACCATATACAGGCTGTGCCCAAATTGAAGAAGTCTAAAGCTGTCGTGTAACACTTGACAATAACAAATGTACATGCATGCTGCTAGGAAGCTACTGTTCAGAGGCACCCTGTACTGTAGGGGCATTTCTGATGGCCTCAGCAAAGACTTCAGACATGCAGTCCTAGCTTGCATCAGTAACAAATTTTTCACAAGTCCATAAATTCAGTCAGGGTCAGGCTTGGATTGAGCAAGGCCAGGCAGTGGAGAGAGGGGGGAGAGTCACAGTACAGGTTTCCTGGGTGGAGGACCATGTTGCAGCAAACATGCTGTCTTGGGGAGCAACAGTCATGATTTCAGTAACAAACATCTTCATAAGTCTCTCAGCACCCTCTCCCGGGCCAAGGAGGGGATCTTGAACTGACACTCCCAGCCACTGACTGCTCGCTTGGCTGGCAGAGAGATAGAGAGAGAGAGAGAGAGACCCTAGCCAGGGTAGCAGCAATCCCTCCCCTTGGTTGTCTCTCTGTCTCTGTCCCTCACCTGGCTAATGGCAACAACCTGAGGCTCAATACCGTCACCTTCATACACAACTTGGTTGTCAAGGCTCACAAGTCTGGTATAACAAACAAACTTTTCTTCGGCTCTGAGGCTAAATGGGAATGATATCTATCAAGCACATAGGACTTTTTAAAAATGGGGGGGGTTAATATGTCTTGAGATTTTCTCGAGAAATGGTTTTAAAAAGGACAATGCTGTTGAAATTCTTGGATAATACTAAATTGCAACACGCATAACTTTGGCCCAACATATAGAAAGGACCCTACGAGTATATTTAGTAAATTTCAGTTACAAAATAAGCATATCTTACAAAGTTATACACGCTATATTTGAAGTGCATCCAAGGTATTCAACTGAATGCTTGTAGTTCCCTGGTTCGCCTGGACCAGTACAAGGAAATGATGAGGTGGTTAGGGTTCATCTACCACTATCAATTTATCCAATTACCTGTAACTCTCTGGAAAGTCTTACAATACTGTACATCAACCCAAGAACAGTGGCTCCATTATCCTCAGAACAAGCAACAAACAGTGTGGAGGAATTTGAAAAATCTGCTCCTGACAGGTTGAAAATTGAACTTTTTGCCATCATGCCAGAATATTTCCAAGCCTCAGTCCCCCCCCAATTACTCCTTAATGGACTAGCCTTGGGGCCAGCTGGAAGAGTCTCCTTCATGCCACCCAATCAGGATGAGCCAGTGCAACCCACACAAGGGGCGGGACAACAGGTATCTATCATTCGGTAAAAGGACACCTGGTTTGGGGCATAGAGTGCTTGGGGAAGGAGATTCTACCTTGTGCTTGGACTATGTCATGCTAGTTACAACCCTAGGGCATGGTGTGGGCCAGTGGCTGACTTGGCTCTCTCCCCAGCAACATGATGAGGTAGGCACACAGGTGTTAATCAATTTGCTGTAGAGTTGAAAGAAGGAAAACACTGCTTCCACCTTGAAAATCAGGTACACACCTTACAGAAATGTGACTTGACTTTTATACGCTTTCAGATATTGAACTTTATGTTGTATGCCACCTGGGTGAATTTGGATTAAATTTCTGGAACTCTAATTGAAACATTCTGTCACAATCATCCATTGAACACAGAAACAAACTTCAAGGAAATACTCTCACACTATGACCTTTTCAGAACACTGATGGAATTCTTTTCAGCTACAACAGCCCTTGTAACCAGACAGAAAACACAATTGGAAAAAAATAAGGGAAAGTATCGACAGCTTTGCAGTGTAGGTGCCTATGTTCACTGTTAATCAGCTGTTGAACTAGCAGAGTTCATCATTAATTTAATAACCCAGTTTGGTATTTCAAAAAGCTAAGGTCTTCCAGGAACAAAGCGTGTGCGTGAATCAGTGCATAGCTGCGCTGATAGGACAGACTATTGCGTGCATGCGTAGTTGGTCCCAAATAGCATCAGACTGGGCATGCTCTGTTGGAATAGCAAACTAGCTCATTACATGACACAAGCCACATTGTCTTGTATTACAGAACATTACCAATCAGAGGTTTTCTACCTACGGCAGCAGAGTCAGCAGAAGGCTACTATCCAATTCAAAGCCTTCGTCTTGTTTTGCCTCCACATACAGGTAGTTGTATGTATTGAACATTCAGAGTAGGATTTGGCAAAAGTTCAGCATTAGGCTGAGGCATCAGAAACTAGCTTGATCACGATTAAGTAAATTTTGTGCGCAAAAAGAATCTGCGAGTTCAATAAATCACTGAATCAAACCGATCATTGCACTTGAACACCTCTTTAATGCCCCAACATTCCGGTTAACAGAATGCATCTCTTGAGCCTGAGGCTGAAGGTGACCTAAAAACCCATCAGCTAATGCAGTCTTCTTAAATCACCAACGATCCCGTTCAGTCCCAAGGGGAAATGTCAAAGCACACACAGAGAACTGTCCTCCACCAATGGTTCCTCTTGCTTCATGAGAAAATAACGGACTCTTTCAACCAGACTTGCAATTTTGTCCATGAAGTCCCCTTTAATGCACCAACAGTCTCCTTTCAGTACGCTGGAGGCCAGTGTCAGGAATGCTGTGTATTTCCCCAAATTGCTCAGTCATTTAGGGCATGTTGTTGTGATGACAGCAACATGAGGGCACCATGTGGCCTGGGGTTTCTGGACCTGAATACTTTCTCAGCTGGTCCCAGCCAGGGGTCTTCTAGAATGATCTGTCCCAACAAACCTTGAATTGCAAATCTGCATAATTTTACTCAAGACTGTGATAATATCTGTGGATGGTTGAACAGATCACTCTCCACTCTGTGTCCCAATGCAGGTAAGGCTACAGGTGCAGTACATGTTATATTAAACACAACTTTCCTTATGAATACTCCACAGGCAATTTTTGTGCCGTTTATTTTGTCAGTCACTAGACCTCAAAGGCCTGTGGAAAAATCTCAACTGCTCCTCTGAATGTGAAAAGACATCCTTGTCCGGCATGATCAAATCTGCTGCTAGTGATGAAGTACCATAGTACACAACTGTGTCAGATTTGCCTCTCTGGTATTGTGCAATGTAGTTAACTCACCATGACAAGTAACTTGAATGCACAGAGGCCTTCCCAAAATGCACTGGATTTAAAGTGCACTGCAACAGGTCATGCATGTTTTGCATGCCTCAACAGATGTGAGGTGGTTTGTAGTTCCCTTTCATTTCTACACAGTCAACTACAATAAAACATATACCTACTACCCGATGTTTCAAATTTTGTGACAAAAATAAATATATGTAGGCTTGACACAAAATCAGGTGACTTCTGTTGTAAGCCAGCAAAAGACACCTGTTTCTATCAAAACCAGTTATGATTTCATTTTTCAAGGATGATGAAAATTAACTGTGAAAATGACCTTTAAAAAATGTCTGTTTCCTGAAGCACAGAAACCTGATTTTCGTCCCGAGTGTTCTCACATTAAAATGCTATTTGCTCTATTGATAAAAAAGCTGCTTGTCTCTACTCAAGAAATGCAGGGAATGCATGTATGGGAAAAGCCCATATTTGGAGACAAATACTATGTAATTATTCCACAGTCTGACACGATGCTCTGCCCACAAAATTGAATGGATTCCAGACACAGATTTTGAGATACGGGTACACATCAGAGATGAAGTTAAACATTCCAGTTTCCAAAATTATTGAGAAAGGACACAAGCAGGAGGCAGCCACTGGCAAAATTAAAGAGACAATTCACCAGCTGGTGTAGCAATGAGCCCCAGAGGGGGCTTGCTAAATTAAATTAGGTGTGGGGGAGTGGGAAGAAGCTGATATGTACCTCGGGAATGGCACAAACACCTGTGGTAGATAGACTGCCAGCAACTGCCAGGATGCTGGGATCTTAAATGGGTTACGTAACCACTTGGGGGTTCATCAGAGCACCAGTTTGTTTGGGTGGTAACCAGGCAGGGTGGGAACCAAGGATTGGAACTTGTCCTTGTGCAAAATGAGCACACTTTGCAATCAGCATGGTTCAGGAAAAAAACTGCCAGGATTGAGGTTTTACTACAGTTGTTTGCTTCCAGACTGCCAGATGGTTAAGCTGTGATTTTAACATTGTCTTTTCAAGCAATATATTTTGCTTTTCTGGATGCAAAGGTTAAATAGGAGGAATCTGGATGCTGATAGAAGAGTCAGCATCTTTCAGTTTCTGTCACTGGACTTAGCAGGAAGTCAAAGAAAAAAACAAAAAACAAAACAGCAAGGGCTTTATAAATTTATCACTATTTTGAATGTGAATTTTTTTACTTTTTTATTGTTTGGCTACACTCTGCTTGAGACTACAGAATAAGGTTTGTTGTTTTTTGGGGGGATGAAAATTTGATTTCAAGATCCACTGTTGTACTGGTCTTGAAAAATTTGTCATGTCATTGTTAGCTAGAGTGGCGAGCGCTGTGTATTGGAAACAGCTCAGGTTCAGAACACCAACCGAGTGGAATGCTTATTAGAGGTAGTGTAATGCAACAGGAGTAACAAGTTTTCCCCAAAATATGAGGCAGACAGAGTCAATAACAACATTCAGCTTTCAATTTCCTTCTCAATAGCAAAGGTAGTGATACACTCTGACTGATAATCATCACATGCCCATGAAGGGAAAGGAGATAGAGTGAGTGTATACGCATCTGTTTGCTATTTCCTTTAATGTTGCGAAAGAAAACACTACCATTGCTTCACTTCCTACTATGCTGCCGGCCTGGTCCGCTGTTTGTTCAAAGTGACAGTGCGACTTTTGCTTTCATTCTTTATTTAGATATCCTTGCCATAGTCATGTGACAGTCATGTGTGAGGTGTTCTCTTTTGTCCCCATGCAACTTCTGGGCTATTTGCGGAAAGCATTCTATCAAAAGATTATCCGTTATCTTGTCATAATATCACCAAGTGACTGATATGGTTTAATGACCTAGAATGGATGTTTCCTTGCACTCTATGAATGGATCTATGAGAAAAAACAAGAGAAACAGACTTTCTTAATGTTGTTTGACACTAGTCGGGAGTCACAGCTAACCATTCACAAAAAGGTTAGGGAAGAAAAGTGTAACAATACTGAACACAAATGCTAAAAGAACCAAATGTGAATGGGGCACTATAAGCATTGTTATTATAATCATTTACTTGGAAGAGCAGGATCATTAGATAATGAATGAAGAGACAAAGGATAATGTATCATGCGAATGGTACAGAATTCTACAACCAATTTATAAATCAAATATGTAATGTGTAATGTTTCCTATTGCCCATTATCTCCAAATGTCCTCTGCCACAAACTAAGACCTCTACTTGCCGGCACAACAATCAAAAACTTTGACTTTTTCTGAAAAGCAGGGAGAAAACACCACAAACCCTGTGCCAAACAATAACATCAGGAATCCCCAGGTGGGAGGGGGGTTGACATTCCAAACCTGACCCAGCCCTTCTCAAAGAAAAGGATGTTATTTATTTTCTGAAGGCTGAAGCCCAGGGAGTGACTGGTCAAACAGATCTGTGCACTGATCACCACCACCAGTTTGCCCACTGTTGTGCCAGTTTTAGGGTCATGGGAGCCCTGAGGCCACAGACAGTGCTGGTCAGGCACATACTTTTACTGATTCCTTTTTTGATAAAAGGGTTTTTTTTCTTCCAAGAAAAATTGTCCCCCTCAAATTAGCCGCCTCGAAAAACATTTCCAACACTCTGGGTAAGGATTGTGACAAGGTTTCAACTTAAAGGAATGCTTTCCTGTTCATCATCAATTTCGTGATGAATATACACACATTAAGTTCAACCAGGTGCGTATTTTAAGTCCGATGCCTCATGGGTCTGACGCTTCAAAAGTTTGAATTTTCGGACTTATGAGGTGTCGGAATAATGAGGCGCCAGATATATGGGCAATTTTTTTTTACTCCATATCAAGAAGACATGTATAAAAACACATTTCACAGGCAGGACAACTTCCTGCATCTTTTGTCTTCAAAACCTGCATACCTCCACACAGACTCCAAATTTCACTTTTATCTGTCAGAATGACCAGGACTGGGAATAATCACAAGCACAATCCCGACTCAGTCCACTTGAAGAATAACAGACTGACTGATCTCACAGCTGTTTCCAGATTTATATCCAATGAGGGTTTGTGTTTGGCATACCCCACAGCCACCTGACTGTAGGTACCATATCTTTTGCAATAAACCACATGTTGTGAGGGTGGCTTCCGATCTTCCCAAACACATGTAATGGTTCTGTGTGCGACCTAATGAGAGGCCCCTGATTGCCAGAACATGGATTCCTACACAAGTGTGCTGAGATAGCCTGTGGAAAGCAATTATGCAAATCACGTGAAATACTCTACACAGCTGACTGATTGGTCTAATGTTACAGAACTTTCAGCCAACTGCGATGACTAGTCTGAAGTCTCCACCTGTAAACATTACAGGAGACGCATGATGGCGATTCCGCTCATTCTGATTGGTGAAAAATCTGGATATTAGCATAAGATATTAAATAGGGACATACCTGTGGAAATGCAGTGGGAGTGTGCATTGTGGGAGATGAACACTGGTAATGTCATGTCTGCGCATTCTGGGGTGATGGATGGAAGGATCAACCAAAGAGAAGTATTATCCAGCTATCCCAGCATGCCACTGGCATTTTAATGAAAAGGTCTGAACCTGGACAAGGAGTAACACGTTTCTTTAAAAGTCTTACACTGAGAATGCTGCACAAAATAAAGATCTAGATTCAAAATGTTTGATTATAGGCACGGGTTTAAAAGAGCATATGACTGTTAAGCAGCTGCTGGTAATGTGACATCACAATCTGTTTAGCTTTCAGGGGTAAAGGCAACCTCTATCCCAATATCATTCACAAAAGGCCCTTGAGAACAGTTGTCAAGAACAACATGTATACAGAAGTAAGATAAAAGCAGGCTCCAATCTTATTTTATTCGTGAAAATGTCGAGAGTTTGTCATTCAAACTTGATTTTTTTTCCCGTTTTCACAAATAGACTTGTATGTTATCCATAGAAAGTGTATGTCTAGCATTGCACTATCACACCAAGATAGATGTTCCATGTCTTGGACATAAGGACTTCTCATGCCCTCAACTTCCCTTCTGTGCCAACATTAGCTGGTAATTGTGTCCCTACCTAACAAGATAACCACAACACTGAACCATGAAGCAGTTTCTACCCGTTTACATTTCCCTTCTCAAAGAATAGCTAACCTTCTCTGGGAAGAAAGGCCTTCTAAAGTACCAGGATATAGAGGGATTAAGCGATGAATGGGAGATCCTGGAGGACTGGGGATTATCATCCAACCTATCTGGAGGGCAAGCAATCAGGTTGTTGTACCGACCACAAATACCACAATTATGGGTTCGCTTGTTTGTTTTAGGGGAAACCCCTCAACTGGGAAGATGGTCTTGCACAACACAACCCCTGCCGTCTCTGGGCTAACAATGTCCCCCCTGCTGAATACATAAACAAAGCCATCTCATTTTTGTTGCCCAGGATCATCTGTCTATCAACATTCCAAAGGCCTGCCAATAATATATCACAAAGGATGCAATTAGGAAACCAAGGATAACGACAGGGCTGAAGTCAGACAAAGAACCACTTTTTTAAGCTCATGGAATATTATTCATTCAATTCACTGAGCAATGTTGAGTAATTTCTTTCTACTATGGCTTGTTACATTTTTCAACATATTGATAAGGAAAAAAAAAGAGAAAGTTCAATGGTGACTGAACTTGTACTTGAACCCACTTGACAATGTTATCTCAGATGGAATCAACATGTGCCTCTTATCTACTCACATGAACTGAGGTAGAACAGCCCAGACACACTCAATCCAAACATGCAGATGGATCAAATCCTCAACAATACTTTCTTGTCTCTTGTGCCCTATACCTTAATTGAAGCCTGGGGCCAGGGATCCTCAGCATTAGGCCTGTCCCACCACTACTACCAAGTCTGGGATTTGTCAGTCTTGGAAACAATGGGCATTACTACTGGAAAGCATGGAGAACACTAGGCCGAACCGATCTGGTACAAAGTACAAGAGGATCATGCCAGATTTGTGGCCAAAAGAGGATTCTTGTTCCAACTTGAAAGGTGAGGCTTGCTAACACCATGAGCCCTCAGCCCTGTGCTCTGGTTGTGTAGCAGTATCCTATGTATTAGCTCTGTAATGGATAGAGTTGTCTGGATTATGGCAAGCTGGAGACAGATCCATTATGGGGCGCCATCAGGGCCAAAATTAATATTTTACAAACCATTGTTCCAAACCAAAAACACAGCTAAAAATTTAAAAACAAACAAAAGAAAAACTGCATAAACAAGGGAAATCAAGAAAGTGAAAAATGTAAATGAAAAACGAATGACAGAAAAATGAAGCAGAATTCTAAATTCTGTGAAAAGCATTTACACAATAAATTCTGAAAACCTCAAACGATCAGAAAAAGGAAAAGGTCAACAGACAAAATTAAATGACAAAAGGACAGAAATAAATAATAAAACACAAAACCAAATGATCAAAACCAAAGGATCTAAAGACAAAACTAAATTATCAAAGGACAGAGCCAAATGATCAAAGGAAACAAACTAAGTAAAGCAAACGTCGAGGGCGGCAATTGCTGATGCAATGACAGTGTGCGTAAATCCAATCTCGACTCCAGTGTGTCAAAGAAGTCATAGCTTGTTGTTGCAGGGATTGGACTACTAGCTGCACTGACCATAATAAAATCTCATCTGGGTCTATGCACTGACACTCACATATCCTAGAGTAGGCATCGTTCCTACGGTTATGCCTCTGCCAGTGCTGCCAGTAATACTGATGTAACTACGTTGGTGTAAATCTGTGCTGGAAATTGGGGGATGACTGCCAGGCCATGAAAATTTGAAAAGCCGGGGGGGGGGGAGGTTACATTGAGAAATTGTTTCCCCTTTTTAGTGATATTGCAAACATAGTTGTTTGGAAATCCTAAAAATTCTCCACAATCCGCCTTAATTTTTGCTCATTACAAAAAAGTGGGGGGGGGGGGAGATGATTGATTGCCAATCCCCAAGCTCTAAAAGTGGGACGGAATATATATCCCATCCTCTGGGATTTACGCCCATGTGTAACTGGTAGTGACATTTGGCATAACAGAACTGGGCCCACGCCTACTGGCCTAATGTTAGGCCTGGTGGTATAGCCTTACCAGTAGGCCAAAGGCGCTACCACCACGCGGTCTGTTGGTGGTAACGCCTCCATCACTAGCACTCTGTCATGAGCATTGAGTGAACAGTTCTTCTCGGTTATCATGACAAAATCGTTTTTCTATTGATAACTAAACTCTCCAAAAGTAATGAGCTATGACTTCTTTGACACACTGGATTCGCGATTGGGTTTAAGCGCGCTGTCACAGTATCAGCAGTTGCTGCCCTCAACATTTGCTTTTACTTAGTTCATTTCTTTTTGTCCTTTGATCATTTAGCTCTGTCCTTAGATCGTTTAGTTGTGTCCTTTGGTTGTTTAGCTCTTTGGTTTTGTTCTTTGATCATTTGGTTTTGTGCTTTTATTATTCATTTCTGTCCTTTTAAAGCTTGTTTTTGTCCTTTGATCTTTTCCTTTTTTCTGATCGTTTGAGGTTTTCATCATTTATTTCGCAAATGCTGTTCGCAAAGCAGGATTTAGAGCCAAGCTTCATTTTTTTGCTTTTAGTTTTAAATTTACCTTTTTCAGTTTATCAATTTCCTTTACTTATGCAGTTTTTCTTTTGTTTGTTTTTACATTTTTAGCTATGTTTTGGTTTGGAACATTTGTTTTGTAAAATATTAATTTTGGCCCTGACGGCGGCCCATAATCCATCACCAGTTCACATCAGTGAGGCACGTAACCTAGCCTGTAGTCTGTTTGGAGCAGTGGAGGGAAGAGGGAACTACAGGGTACCGCATGAGAAACAAGTGCGCAAGCTTACATCCTTACTTTTGGGGAAAAGTTTCGGAATTAAAATGAGGGAGGGGAGAAACGTCAGTAGGGAATGGTTGCAGAGTACACAAAATGGGAATTGATAAGACCAAAAAACAAACACAAACCAAATACAAAACCAAAACCCCAAAACACACAACACTGTCATGATTTCATGTAAAATGTTAAAGAATCATCTTCCAATACTCTCTCATCAGGACTTGATGACTCATCAAGGCAACTCCAAGAAAGGGCTCTGGATGAGTAATAATGTAACTTGAGGCCAATGTGTGGTCCACCTGAGAAAACAAAGTGAGAGTACCAGTTCATGAGCAGAAATATGGAGTAGCTCAGAGTGTAAAGGGGTGAATATTATCACAAGGTAACGTGGACTGTTACCATTTCATGAGATGAAGCTAAGGGACATGGTCAAGGGACAGTCCAGATTTTAATGAGTGGTAATATTCCTTCCATTTCAGAATTTATAACCAACATTTGCTTTGTATAAATGACATGCAGAGCCAAGTCGGCTGCATTGATTCAGTCCTTTAAATCCACGTTCTGAAATGGACAGGAATGCTGACACACCTGTTGGTCTTGGTGCTATGATTGTGTGTGCTTGTCAAGCAGTGTGTCTTGGCTCACAACCCTCTCCCTTGGTTTTGGTCTACGGAGTTGTGCAGTTAAAAATTGGTGAGGGTTGCCTGTTCAACAGCAGTGGGAACAAGGACAATCCTAACTGTTGAATAGTAAATCGCATCACCATGGGCGAATGGAACATTTTGAGTCCTGCCAAGAATGGAAGCAATAATGAATACCAAGTGATGTGAACTCCACAAAACAGATGACCAAGGTCTGTGCATCGCTTATATTTATGCAAACAGCACTCATAGTGACAAATCACTATGAAGAAATTTTGCGATAATAAATCTCCGTTAGCAGTGAAAAAGTTAAGTTAATTTTGCAGTTTACTAACACAGTTTTTGTGTACCCCTAGAACTAGGGGTGTGCTTCATCCAATTTGTAAGGGGTTGCACCCTGACTCAGAAGATTTTGGGCGGGGCTTGAGAGTCAACATGGGTTTATGTCGAGTCAACAAGTGCTTATACATGTACATGTGTATATTGGAAATATATCGGAATCTCTATCCACATCCATGAGGTGATTTACAGTATTTCTGAGGCTTGTTTCAAGTCAACTAGAAACTGGTTCATGATGCCCTGAAGCCCATCTGCTTGACAAATATCTCAGCCAATTTTGCTCTACTTGACATTTCCATTTCCATTTTTTGTCTAGACAGTGGTTTCCTGGTCTGAACATCTTCATTTCACAAATAAAACTCAAGCTGTCTTCACTAAGATCAAGATCAGAGAGTGAAGTGGAAGATGTTTTGACGCCTGATATCTTGCTGGCTTCTTGCTGAATGAACTTCACCAGAAAAACCTTTGCTGAAAATATTGCTAGCAAGTCTTCTGATGACACACACACTTTCTTGACAATCACTGAGTCAATTGTCTATCAAAAAGAGTAAGCAAGCACCCAATAAGTGGTTTGATAAACTTAAAAACCATAATATTGTAGTGCCGATAATCCTAAGGTCTGGGTTTTATTCCGAGGCTTGCCTTGAACTTTACCCACTGGTGATAAAAAGACAGCCTGGGCTGAAACTTAAACGGTGTGTCCACCATTCACCTCAACCGCCAAGCAGTCCCTAAGAGTTCATCTATTCTACAAATTTCTTTTCAAACACTGCTTTATTCTGGAATTCTGGAACGTTGGACATGACTAACATGGGTGACAAGATACTCAGTCATTACGTACAATGCCTGTGTTTAAGAACACAGTCTGCAATCTGACCAGTCTCCACAAATAAAGCCTCTATGGGCAGTGAAAGTTGCACAAATGAAGAGACAAACAGATTTCAGTGCACCGGGACTGGATAGTTATTACGGGTGGGTGTGGCAGCAAACATTTCTTCAACGGTGGTTGATGTTGTGGAAAGTTAGACTTTTTAATTAACCTATCCTCAGGAAATTGTCACTTAAAAAAGGGTAAAAAGGGAAAAACACTTCTCTGGACCACAACTGACCTTGACAAGTTTAATGTCCCCTTAAAAGGATGGATGAGACTTTCGCCCACACATTGGGGGCTTTTGGGCAGGTATCAGTTTAATGTTCCATCACTGGTGAGAAGTTGAGAACCAAATGAACCCCATCATTTATTGAACGTGTGTCTGGATCATGTCACTAACAACTTCAGACTTGGCTCATTCCCAAGACCCATGAACAAGGAGCTTGTCTACCAATTAAAGCCCAGACTTCTGGCTGAGTGTCTGATGGTGTGAGAAGTTGGTCTATGAACCTTCTCCCCCCCCCTCCACCTTCAGCGATTCCAAACCCCTTTGAGAAAACATCCTCAAGTTTTGTGAAAAAACCTTATCGTAAATCAGTCAACGGTGAATAAAATCACACAGACTCTGACTCTCGTGTGTCTACCAAATGCAGTTGCCTCCCATGAGGGCTTAAGCAAAAAAAAAAAAATCACAAATGGGGGGGGGACACTTCAGTTTTTGCATTGTACAAAACTTTCCAGCCAAAAGGCATATTTATTATAAAGTCTGGAAAGACTTTTGTAGCATTCCTAAACTCTGTAAAGCCACTTTCCACATTTTTTTTCATAAACATGTCAGGTATACAGTCATGCAGATTAAACAAGTTTGGAAGCTGTGGTCTTTTTTGCAGGCAGTGAATGAATGGGTTTAAAGAACGATGCTGACGGGGAAGGTAAATTAGGAGCATGTCAATAGAAGCATCTTCTGTTTTTTTTCACAAAGCTGCAACATGAAAAGCCATAATTATTCAGAATGGTATGATTTTATTTCAGCTGTTTCCTAGGATGGACATTAACCCGGTTCTGTTCTAATTATGAAAGTCATCTTGCAGTCATGCATGCATGACATTACATTAACTTTCTGGATATGGCAAAATGACCTCTCCAGAAAAAGCCACTGCCCTTGTCTCTCCACTAGGCTGTCATAAATTTAGGGATATTTATGATCTTGATCTTGGGTGAGTGTTGACTGTGTTTTGAGGGGAATAAATAGCCCAGTTGGCTTTTTTATGACATTCCTTAATCTTTGTTGCAAATGGTGAAAAATGTACCACGCAGTACCAGACTCCAAGTTCTGAAGTAGTTAATGGTGACTGAGATTTCATAACTTCACCACACCGTGTCAAATGCCAACGCTAAAAGTGATAAGTGAAATATTCTCAGGTTTTTTTTGGGTAGCACTCTTTCAGTGCTTGAATTCCTTGATGTTTGCACTGGTGTTCAACAACTTCTCACTGAGCTGAACAACCTCTCGCATGCAGTGTGGTCACACTAAATTTATGACCGAGGCCAATGGCAGGCAAGTTATCTGTATGTTTTGACAGCCTAAGTTGCATGGTAACCAAGTATGTGACTTTATGTCAAAGCATGGGGTATGTGGTAATTTGGATAGAGCATTGGATAATGTGGTCTTTTGAGGAATAAGAAATTCATTTACAGCTATCGATCACAGATGTAAGCAGATTAATTTGAGACTGTATTCTGTATGGCATAGTGTCAATCAAAATAAACTATTTAACGGCAAAGGTTAGCACAAACCTTTAATTAGAGACGAGAGGTTAAAACAAGGAGAAAACAACATCAAGAAGTTGAAACTGAAGGTACAGGTGGTTTAAAACTCTTCAGCGAACCTTTAAAAATGGGGGAGGGGCCTTACAAACAAAGTGTACATGAAATCCCCAACTTTTAAACACCCCATGGAAGTATGTGTAAGTGGAACATAGGCTGGATGCCAAAGCGTAAGTGAAAGTCATGTGTTCAACGCACCCCACTCATTTCTCCAGTGACCCTATATAACCATAGCTAGACCAACTGCAGACTATCAAATTTTATCTCCATAAATCTGAGACACTCTGCAAAGCGGTGCCTGAGGGGCATAAATGCACCAGCCACGTCATAGAAAGTTTCAAGAAAGACCAATAAAAGTTCATTTTCGGTGTAAATTTCACTGCATATCTAAGCAGTGCAGGTGGTGGTTGAATTACAATGGTATTGTTTATTCTGCGGGCTATTAAAAGGTTTCCATGAAACCTCTGCAGTATTAATAGTAAGAAAAAGGTTCATTAATGTGCAATTAGATACCCGACAGTGATAGATGTAACAAATTACTGTGAATTTTGTAACATCATATCTACAAATATTGGGGTTTTCATATCTATTAATAGGAGGGTCATGAAGAAAAGGGGGAGGAAATAGAAAGTGCTTCCTTTTGGTCAAAATTCTGTTGAATGATCACAGAAACAGCAATAATTTGGAGAAATTCAGGAAGACACAGCATGGCTTTGAACTATCAAGAAGTTGACGTTATAAAGATGAACAAAGAAATTGACTAGAGCAAGATTTGAAGTTTGAACCAGCGACTTCCAGAACACTACTGGTGCTCTGTCAATATCAGGTTTGCTAGTAGAAAGCCATAAAACCTGAAATACCATATAGCCAGGGATCATGTCCCAAATAGGCCGACATGGTGCAACTTGGAAGTGGTGGACACCAGGGACGAAGAAGTTGGCACAGACGAAAATCTTCCTCAAACAGCAGAAAACAAACTGACTTGGTCTTTTTTATCCTCCCTCCCTCCCTTCCCCACCCCCCCCCCCAAGGCTACACCTGAGGTAGTACTTACTGGGACACAAGGTCACTGCTGAAACTAGTTCAGGCAGCTCATTTTTTTCCATGGGACAGTTCCAGGGAGTAAAATCAGAACTCAAACTCAACTCTACAGGGGAACTGGAGCATAATTTGGATGATTAGTATTCAAGGTGGGACAAATTAGATAATTATGGTGGATGATGATGCTGACAATCCAAAAGGAAAAAGAAAATGCTGTATCAGCTTGTGCTGCAGTTGTCATTTAAAGGAGAATCTGGCCCATTAATCGGTGTTTTATAGAATGAACGATTTAGTGAAGGTGTTAACAGCCAAATTTACTGGCTTAGCGAAAATTCAGACAAGGATCAGAAGCAAGCATGATGCTAGTGACAATTTGGCTTCAGGGTAACGGTGTTTTTTTTCCGCCAAATATTCTCTGTTGTGTCTCGGTCTGCACAAAACAGCTTTTGCTCTTATCCTTTGTCCATATAATAAATAATATTCAAGAGTTTAGAATTTTTTGTAAGGAATGGGGCTGTTACTGAACACGGTCTTGGGTGTAAAAGAAAAGAGGTAATGTTGTTTGGAAATAGCTCAATAATCCCAGAAAATGAAGACAATGTGCATTTGTAATGTAATTTTCAACCTCATACCTTGTAAATAAGAGAGCTACGTGTTAGTGAACAAAGATCATACATCAAGTTTGACAAAATTAATGTAACTTTGGTTTAATTTATAACCAAATTAATTCTAATCAATTCAAATATTAAACAAGTGTTTGGTTTGAAGTAGGCCTTTGCTTCAAATAATAAGAACGTTAAATCTTTCGACTTTTTTTTTCAAGCAGGATGTACAATTTTTTTGAGGGGGTCACACACTTGAACGAACATGTAGTCTGAAAAGACAATCTCTCTCCTACTTCCCCTGGATGGCACTTGCCTTAAAATTTGTAACAGATGGATTTGAAATCTCCATGGAGCAAGAGGGCATGGTGGCAAAGGTTAAAAGCAATCATTTCAGTTATTCAGTTGTGTCAGTAAGAAAACCAGGTGCACAGGTGATAAAGAGAAGAACCTGAAGAAGCGTATGTTCTTCATGATTCAACCTCATTCCCAAAAGTATTATGGGGGGGTAGTTTGACCAAAATAGAGCCAAACTTACAAAAGTGACGAGTAATTTCTCAAACCCACTCCTTACACGTACATTGTATACCTTAATACAACAGAATCAGTGTGAGAATTGAGCTTATTCTCTCCCCAAAATACAGGAGAGAAAATGCCTGTTGCCACATTCTGTGGGTGGATCATTCTGAGAGTCTGTAAGTCACTGCTTGGAGAGACCCTTTGGGGAAATTCATTGGTATTTCAGGCTTTTCCTGACAACATTTGTTGCATGTCTGGACAATCTCAAGCAATGTGCACACTTTTGACTCTTAGGTGTTTCTGTTAGTTGGTGCTTGGTATCTGCATGAGGACGCAAATGAGTTTTGACAGTAACTAAGGTGCACATCTTACTCAGCAATTACCCAACAATAACAGGGCTCCACTTCATGATTTAGAGGTCTACATCTCCAACACACCCTTAAATTGGTGCTACAGGTCTCCAATATCTAGATTCTTCAATTCCCACCTGCACGCCATCCAATCCGACCAACCCCAACTGGTACATAAAAAGTCCTGCAAAATAAGTCTATAATATTTCAGCAAATATTTGTTGCTCCTGCAGATGGCATCACATGTGAAGTTACTTGGCTCACAAATGTAACCCTGAAACAAGAGGCACAGGGCAGTTAATGTAATGAGGCAGAAATCAGATGGAATATGTCAAAGGATTATACCCACTGAATGATTCCGGAGTGAGATTTGAGGAAGATCAAATATCCAGGAAATGGTCACCAAGGTTTTAAGGGCCCCATAGCACCATAGGGTCTATGGTAGGCCCTATTTATATTTGCCTGAGGGCATACACCCCTTAAAATACCCATTTCTCGTGTTCTACATTAAAAATGTTACAGTTATACATAAAAACAGCTTAATGGTTAACTCATAATTTTCCAGATTTTATAACAGATTGTTTGAATAATCATGAAATCAGGAAAATCCTAATGACAAATCCTGAAACCAGTAAAAATCCTGACAAATCTCACCCCTGAATTGATTACGACTTATAGAGAATCTGTTTGACTGATGTAAATTCTTGTTTGGCCACGATGATTTGACTGTATTGTCTTCAATTTGACATTTTCCATGTCGGATTACTTCTGCCCCAAAAGCAAGTTGTCATTGCCAAAGGGAGTGACTAATTCACATTTTCTTTCCTTTTTCTGCCCAGAACTAAGACGTTTGAATTCCCTGCTAAATAATCACTGGGTGTTGAGAAAAATGAGGCAGTCAGACTCAACTGTACTAAAAATGAGTACAGGGAAATCTGCTTCCCATTTTCTATTCTGCACTACACACCACAGTTCACCGTTTCTACTGACCCTTAATACTTTGTGAACATTTTCTGTGAGCCCAAGTAAGTTTGTTATGACTGTACTTTGTAGTTGATCTTATCTTGTGAATATTAATCTTATCTCCAAAATAACAGGGTACTTCAGCAAGAGAACAACCCATTCTCAACAGCAAATTTAAAGGCCCACTTCCTTTAGATGCAGATACCCGACAAATCGTAGTAATGGGTGGGGGCTTTGAAAATGTGGATGCAGGGCTTCTGATTTTGCCACATCAGTGGTGAGTCAGGTGGGGTTGAGTGAATTGGGGTGTTGCGGTATTTGCCCATTACTGCTCAAGACACAGTGATCCTAAGGAGTAGGTGCAGTATTCCAACAGTGCTTGCCCGAAATGAAGTGCGCCCGAGGTGATATGGACACGCATGTGATGTCTGTCCTATCAGCCTGGCCCTATGTGGACTCGTGAGTATGCTTTGTTCTCGAATGACCTCGCTTTTTTGAAATACCAAACTGGCTCACTGAATGCGCACTAGAAGATTACTACTAGGGTAATTCCAGTAATTAGTGGTGCAAAAGTCAGTGTGACAATTTTGTGTCCCTGTTACATCTGACCTTGGTTATTTGACATGGAAACATCACCGGAATTGATTTCAAACTATTACTGTTTGTTTGGCAGGTAATTTGCATTAATTAATCACTCTTAGAAATTAAAAATGTGTTCTGAACTTACAAAATCATGTCAGACGTGACAGCGACATGACAAAAAATGGACCCCTAATTTCTGGATTTACCTGCTACTCAGTTTCACTCAGTTTGTGGAGCTGAAGTAATCAGCTATGAAGTCTGACATCTAGAATGACACCAACCTTTTTGAGAGTACAGACAGCAGTTTCATGACCCGCATAATGACCACTGGGTTACCAAAAGGTTCATCCTGCTGGTGGGGGGGGTAATACTGCACCCTAGAGTCCTAAAATGGCATGTGTGCAACACTGGACCAGTTTTTAATCCCCCAAAAGGGCAGGTAGTACTTGAATAAAATGGGATAAAAAAAAAAAACGAGCACAAGTGCAGGTCGCAGAAAAGGCTATGGTGAGAGACATTTGTTCCGGTTATTTGTCTTTTGGGTTTCATGAGAGAGAAAGGGCACATGGTGTCAAGTGTGGAGCAATTTGTGTGAACCCAGCTTTCTCTTCTGGGAACGTTGATCCCAAAAAGTGTGTTCTGCCTAGGTGAGAAACAAAGTATTCAAACTTGCTATACATTGCTAAAAGGTAGGTGTCCAACCTGTAAGTACAACAACATTGTCAAGCCAAGCTAATATTTCCCCCCATGGGATGAGTGGGTGGGTCTGTCTTCTTCCCGGGCCAGATGTAAGAGTGGTGCAAATGCATTTAAATTTAGGTTCCCTCAAATGTTACTGCATACAAACAAGATTAAGGAAGAGCAATGCAACCTTTCCCTGGTAAATTTAAATCTAGTGTACCAGGAAGCGAGCCAGAGGGAAGGGGGCAGATGGAAGAACCCACCTGCTAGCAGCAAACCGACAGAGGAAAGGGTCAATTGTGAAGTATTTTAACCCTAACCCTACATAATACTACAAATTACTACTTGTAGTAAAATGTAGTATTGAGCGCTGTCGCTTGTAAGAGGACATGACCTTACTGTTCTCAGAAGCCATAAGATACAATAGATAAGACAATGTATCATACAGTGCTCTGGCACTATAAATGCATGGCTTTATTGTTTTCTGTACAAGTAACAATGGAAGTAACCTAGCCAGAAGTAGTAATTTGTAGCGCTAGGTCCTTCAGGCTCAGACTATTACTTAGTATTTTGTAGTACTGTGTAGTGTAAGCCAAACAACATGCTTGGCGGTTAGGGTTAATACCAATTGGTGTTTTTCATACCCTTGGCAAATAGCTGTTTCATTTCTTTCCTCTTCCCCTCCCCCCATTTTTTTTTCCAGGAGGGACAAGTGCCCTGTTGTTCCCCCTGCAGGACATGCATGGGTCCAACATTCTACCAATGCATCCAACCCCCCCCCAATTCCTTCACTCCAGTCTGAATGCAGTGGATGTGGCATGACACCTCCAGGGACACGACAGTCACATTTCCTGGACTGCCTGCTGCAAATGCCTGCACTGAGGCCCTTGTTGCCTAGAAGCTAAGATAGCCACAGGTTGTTGGGCAAGTGCAGACTTCGCCCCTCACAGCACCTCAATGTGTTACCATGCCCTGCACCACCCCCAAGGCAGTATCCCAATAATGTTTAAACAAGCCTGGCCCCATTCTCCACATTTCTGATATTAGTGCAGATGTTATTAGTTATCATTTTTCCCCTTGCAGGGGGGGGGCAAACTGTAACCCAGGGCAGCAATGTTGCTCTGTCATCACCTGGAGACCTGAGGCTGTCAGGCCTGAATGTTATAAGTGACAAGAACAAGTGTAAGCTATTTCATTGATTGGGTTCTGCTGTGAGGGACTTCCAGCATGGAAAGTCTTGACATATAGGATATGGTTTACAATCGATGTGTTTGAAGGGTCCCCCCCACCTTCCCTTAGAAATGTCGAGGATCATTGATCTTGCTGGTCAGAAAACAGATTGATTGCAGTGGTTTTGGGTAGAAAAGGTGGCCATGGGGGAGATGTGAGTGATTCACTTAGGGAAGGAAATCCACAACTTGACCTAAAAAAACATGAATTTCACATTCAAAGATCAAGATCTGTATGAAACTATACGCTGAAATGCACTGATAAAAGAATCATTACCCATATCAAAGTATCAAAGCCTTTTGATACATTCAAACCAGGCCTCGTCAAAAGACTGCATTCTCCCAAAAGCCCCTCTAGATGCACATGACAAATCTATAGGCACGCATGCCAAAGATACGAGTTGTTTCGAATGAGAACTTGTACGGTTGCTCACCTGCAGTTTTGGCACTGTTCATGCCCCCAGATCCTCTTGAGTGATGCTCAAATAGCCATGGCCTCATGCTCACCTCCTACTTGGCAGACTCTCCATCAACCCTGTTTCCCCTAGATCTCTTACTATTTCCTGAGTCATCACTCATTCTGCAGGGTACCCAATCTTTATCTCCACTGAACTGGTCCTCTTGATGTTAAAACCATTCTCCAATTTCCTGGTGGTTGACATTTGGAGGTATTCATTTCTCAAGGCCTATGTCCAGCTTATCAAGTAGAAACATACTCCCCCTTAAAGCTGGTCACAAGGATAAACACCAGTAAGTAGTTCATGTTAGGGTGTGAGGTCTCTGAAGTTTGGTAACCATCTCGTTCAGAGTTGCTTTTGGCAAAACTCAGCTAAAATTGCACCTCCATATACATGAGTTTTTGGGGCCTGTTGTTCTAGCAGCTCCTCCATTTCTTCAGATCTCACAAAAGTGCCCAACTTCTTGGTGTCAAGCAAGACATCTTTATCCGCCAGCTCCACTTTCCTGCACCAGGCAACTACTTCATACATCATGCTCTATCCTCCCGCTGGTCAACCACTTCAACTTTTTTCTCTTGAGACCATGGTGTTCTGCAGTTGTTCAGTTTTGTCAGTGCATTTAAACTGATTCTCAGAAGTATTATATGTTACAAATTACAAATGGCTCAGGTTTTATGATCAATGCCATCCTCTTAGCTGTCTTCAGCATTTCTCTGAACCAGCCAAGGTTTCCCATCAATACATCTGGGAATATTCGTTAAACTGTTCAACAAAATGTCTGGTTTCAGATTCAGGATGAGGTTTTTGGAAAATTAAATTCTGGACTTTTGCTGTCCATTGAAAGTAGACAGGCTATTTTCATTTACTGGAGGGGTTTCCAGAAAATATTCAGTGCGAGGGCTGCTAAAGTTGTTGGAACTTTTGGAACTTTTCATTAGAGCAAAGGTAAAGAGGTCCTAACTCGGATCTTTTGAAGACCGGGATCAGTTCCTCTGTTGACAGTTGGTGTATGGCTGTCTGTGGAATCTGTAAGAGAAAGAAAACCAAAAATTAAGTGATATGGAGTAACGAAAAAAAGGAGAATGCAGAAATGAAATTAAGGACATTATAGAAAAACTATACTATTTCCATCTCGTTTACTGTTTTTTATTTCAAGAAAAACGTTAATAACAGAGAGACGAAAAGAGAGGAATAATTTCAAGAAGCTTACAACTCTGAATGCCAACAATAGCCAACTGGAAGTGCTTGCAGCACGCCCAAGCACATACAGGAAATTGATGGGATTTTGCCAAGACAGCACCCTGAGTGGAATTCTGATGTGCTGAGTCCAACGTCAGAAAACTGTCCAATTTAGCTTATCATTGAGTGGAATATTGTTATCAAGGACCCTCAGACAATCCCTGTGGACTTTTTTGCCACATCCTCCGAAGACTCTGGGCTATTTTTCATTTACTAGTTCATCCCCACTTTCATTTCATCAAAGTTAGGCAGGTGGCTCCCCTTACATTTCTGTTTGGTTCAATTAAAACTGTCGGGAGGGGAAAAAAATCAGTTAAGTCTTTCAAAGTTTTACCATAATACATGATTCATTTCTCCCTTTTGAGTAACAACAAAATGCAATTGAAGCTACATTTTTGAAAGCATCAACCCTTTTTTGTACATCTTGAGCTAATGACACGCAAACACTTCAGCACCTGCTGTCCAGTGGAAGTTTTGACAAAAACAAAAACACAGCTCCATAAGTTACCATGCCTGCAGAGAAAGACACTCCACCACCAACATAACATCTGTGGTGCATTACAGTTTTAAATTAACATCGATAAATTGAACATAGCGCTCTGATTAATTCAATTACGGCCGACCGAGCCACGCTCTGCCAAGTCAGGAAGACATGTCCTATACTTGGAATTCTCCAGACATTTGACAGGAAGCCGCCACAAACGGAAACTACCAAGACTTGGTCAAGGCCTGGAAAGGAAGCTGGGCATTAGCTGGGTCTGGGGGCAGTTCTCTTGTACATGTACATACCAACCCTACTTTAAGAAGAATCTCACTGATGCCTTGACCTAGAAAGCAAATATCCAACCAGGTGGGGCTCCGGTCACACTTGACTTGCAGAAAACTGACCCACACCTCATTCCAGACTTTAGATGAATCCGTGCATGTAAGTAGCCAAACCTGTTGCTGCAGCTTTCCAGATCGCAGACAACATTTTTAAAAAATGAAGTCTTGAATAAACATTCTCACATCGGGATTATCTGGGGGAATGTTGAATACCAACTTGAAGACAATGATACGATCAAATTGTTCAATTGTAATGCTTTTGAATCCAGACCGTTGACAAGAGAAAATCTTATCAAGACTGGGATAAAAGCAATGTACTAATTGATTAGGGCATTTTAACCTGAATGATCGTAAGTGTGCAGGCAGGCTCCACCATTCCATTCTTCCACATCACTTTGTCACTGAAAGTTACAATACGTACGGCTAAATTTGCAGCTTTTCAGGCTCATAAAAGTAGAAGAATACATTGCTGATGCAAGAGTGAAGTGAGTGATGGGACAGTGAGACCAAGCTGAAGAAATGCATAATGCACATAAGAAGAGCCTCTCCTCTTTTGACAGAGTACCGGTACTAATTCACTGGCAAACAAAAGTGAGGCTGGTGGGCAACTCTTTCAATCAGGTGCCTGGCAGTGGATCTCATACATTTCAACAGACCTTATTCACGGGGAACCATCTTTCAAAATCTTATTCCCTGAATCTATCATGTTCAGTATAATGTTAAATGGGGTAGTGCCAGACTATTTGGGGTTCCACACCTCACTGTTGTTTTTTTTTTTTAATGTGGCTTAAAACATTTAGATGTAAAAAAAAATGGCATGAATTGTATGAACTTTTATTTCATCGTTGTTATTTTCCCTCACTGGTTCCCAGGACAAAGAGATGGCATTCTTTTACAAAGCACCACTGGTCCTTCAATGAAAACCTCACTGCGCTTTTCACAGGTTTATGTGCATTTGGCAACCAGTTATTTGTGATGAAATGTACTACATTACTCAGTGTGTGCACCGGGCAGAGGAATGAAACGATTCCCACCAACCTGTCTCCTCTTTGCCAGTGAGGGGGGTGCTTCAAGTCAGGGCGGAGAGATGAGAAGTTGTGACAGAAACATCAATTTCTCTGTTCCCTTGGCAGGAACCGATTGCATTGATTGCAGCAGGATACTTGTGAAAAAGAAGTGCCAGGTCTGGGATGCTGGCCTTCACAAATGACTAACCTGGAACAGTGTCAGGATGTGAACGTGATTGTAACTGTTTTTGCGAGGACTGTTAAATGAAGTCTTCCACATGAAGTTCCCTGGTCACTGACCTTGAATCCATAGCTTTCCTTTATCACAATCAGGATTCAAATGTGGTTTCAATGAGAGCATCAGAAAACATGTGATTGAAAAACAGGAAATGGGGAGGGCAGTAACCATTTTCAGCCCAATTTTATAGATTTATTTAAACAACGAATTTGAAGATAGCGTGTGAGTTTTTGTATTTTAGTAGTGACTGGGTTGTTGAGAAAAAGTAGTGGCAGCCTGGCATGATTCAGGAAGGGGGATGGCCATGATTTCTCCATTGGTTATTTTGATTTCTGTGGTGCACGGATGATTGGGTAAAGCAATTCCATAGCCAAAGGATATCACTTGGCAAAGTAACACCACAGACACCTAACATCCATTTTTAAGTTCCAATTGCAGGAAATCCGTCCATTTCTGGCAACATTTAATAATAGAAAGTGCAATGAGGCCCAGGAAATTTACTACATGTAGTTGGAAAGCAAACCAGGACCTGGTTAGTTCAGTTGGATTTTTTTGTCAACCCGGATGATCATCTGTGCAGAAATATGCCAAAGGACAAACCACTTACAGAGAAAAAAAACCCAGAAGATTAAACAATTCTACTTTGGTTGCTGTTACTTGTGTAGATTGGAATGCATTTTTCCTGATTAAATCAATTTGTAAGTCAATTAAAACATATCCGTTAATTAATCCCTTGTCCTGGCACTGCTTCTTCTAGGGTAAAAATAAATTTGTGTAAACTCTCCGCTCAACTTATGAATGGTTTACTTTTAAATACATTTTACATGTATTTTAATTATAATAAGTAGCATTCTTGTAATTTGGCTTGTAATTTGAATGAAATGAACTAATGAATGAATGAACATTTGGATAAGGAAATGTGCAATTTGATCAAATTTGATGTTTTTGGTTAATATTTTTGGATGTGTTCAGTATAATTGAATAGTGATTCATGGTCTAAGAGGGAACAGATTTGAAATAATTGGGCTCAAATCCGAATGCCAAAGGATATGCCCAAATACCATTGGGATGAGATATATAGGAAAATACACCAAGGCCAAGTTTGTACATTGAGTTTCCAAGTGTGCTATATATAAAATGGCAGGAACTTTGATGATTGGGAAAGCGTCAAATCTCACCCTGAAAGATCAAGTCAATCAAGCTATTAAAAGAAAGGTCAGTAATAAACATATTTGAAACTGCGGATCCAAATTTTAAAGTACGTCTTCTGCCTAAAAGTGGGAGACAGGATACGAGTGGGGGTGAAACAGGGTTGGGGTTGGGTGGGCTGTGAGACAACTTGTGGCTCACGTCATCAGCCATTGCGCTATGAAATGGTGCACACCAGAAGACAACCATTTTGGAGAGACCATTTCAATTTTCGTATCCACCTTGAGCAGAAGCAACCCCTTGTCAGTTGAAAAGAGCCAACGTTACTCAGGAATGCTCATTTTATTGGTAGCGATGTGCATTTCATAGTCGTTTGTGAACCAGCGAAGTGCAGTTCCTACCAAAGGAGCTGACGTTCACAGCTGCGTTCCCTCTTCATCTACCTCGGGGCTCATTGTCCCTCACCCCTGAACATAACATGTATTCAAAATAATGATATCAGAGGTGCAGTTGCACTGCAGAGGCATGGATCCCCCCTTCCTTGTACCGTCACTCCCTCCCCCTCCCTCAAAATTTGGTAGAAGAAAAACAAGGTTTAGTCTTGTTTAATCTTGTGACTAAATCAAACCCATGACAGTACCCCTCCGGAAAGGGAACCCTGCCCCACCTATGAAGTGGAGCTAGTTTCTAACAGATGTGGTTCTGTGCCATGGTGGAGTGAAAAAGGAACAGATTTTCAGTAGGCATAAACATTGATTTCCTTTTACCAGGAATGGATATGACACATCAGAAAACTACTCATCTGTTTGCAGAAGACTAGAAGTCTCTGGAACCTCACTGGTATAAAATTACAAAAATCAGGTTCCGTAGGTTATATGAATCTACTCCATGCATTGGTCTATAAACCTGGCTTTGGTGATCTAATCATTATAAATCAAATCTCCATGTGTTTTTTTTTTACCCAGGGGTAAGGTTGTTATCACAAGCCTATTATTGGTCATTCCTTCCCTTATGTAATCATACACCCAACAACATGACTGGAACCCCACCAAGTGCATGAAGTATGAGGCCAAATCTGCTGGGTCAAAATCCATGTTTCTCTAAAAAGGGTCCAGATCCTCACGTTTTTGAATGAAAAAAAAGTGTTTTGTGAAAGGTGAAAAATGGGTGAAAGAGTTTGAATATTTTCTTATACTTCTAATTCATGCTGTACTTCTTCATAGAATTAGTGAGAAAATTATTGACAGACCACTCTAGGCAATACTCAACAGCAGGGTGTTACGTGGTGGTAAGGAGTTCTCCTCCAAAAAAGAAACATTAAATTAGACACTGGCAGGATTGCCGTGGCAGAGGTGAACCAGTTTGCGTCACCGAAAATAATGACAATTTGACATCTTCTATCAATTCATGCAGTTCACAAAAATGGTTGAAACAAAATCAATAAATGAAGATTTCTTGATAATATAACTGCAGCTGAAGTTGGCACTGTGACAAGAGGACAGAGATTTTTAAATCAAGTTCACAAATAAGCTGCTGCCAACTATCGTTGCGCGGTACTTTGCCTAATTCTTTTGTGAACTTTGATCCTGTCCGTAACTCAAGTCAAAGTACAGACTGATATTTGAAACTGCTTTAGTCCGAATTCATTAAGAGCAACAACTAAGTTTTCTTCAAATGCTTTGAGAAACACTCTGTTTCATCACCTTGGCCCAAATCACCTATTTTTGTGTGGGCCACCTCTGTCATTGAATAAATCTGATGTCATGTGGTCTTTGGCAACAGTTGGGGACTCCTACCTTGCCTGAGGGGGAAACATTTGATACCCAGCACAGCAGGCACGGAGGGAAACCTAATGACACCCCTAGAAGCAATTGTGGACTCATCCTTCAATGACTGGGGTTGGTGCAAATCAATGTGGAGAGTCCAAGATTAAAGGGGTTTTATACTTGACACAGATCAATGGTAAAATAATCTTGGTTCAAAGAGCTTGGACCCAAAGGAAGAAGATAATTGCACACAGCAAAGATCTGTCAGGTAAAAAAAAAGATAGCTTGACCTAATTCTGTAGAGCTCAATGACCAAGAAAGTGGTTTATGCTGGGCCTTCTAGCTATTAATAAACACAGATCCCAAACAGTCATAAAGCAATACATCACAACATTTGACAAGCAAGGAACTTCTCTTCAGATGAGTATCAAACAGTAATGCCAAATTTCCTATGCTGAGCAGGTCTATGAAATTGTGTCTTTAGTTGACTTATTGATGACTAGTAGGCTGGTTGGTGTGTCAGTGTATCCCTTTAGGCAAAGATCTATAACTTCTCAAGTGGTCTGTTATGACATAACTTGGAGCAATGAATGGAACATCTATCAAATGTAAAGTATCAAATGGTTTGTCCCTCGTCTTGGTTGCTTGTTTGTGTAATATACAAGAAGAAAAAAACCATGGTCTTGAGGTACATGTAGGTATCCACTCTAGTTTTGTGCATCTTGATCTCAGTCCCCATGACTTCTTCACTGACAGTGTTGGATCCTGAGGTATTAGATTAAGGCTGAACATGCAGGTTTTAACCTGTCTCAATCTCACCATTGGGAAGCATGGTGTGTATTTAGCATTAATTCTTTTCAAGCGGTAAATGTACCTGACCAATGATCACTCAATGATCTTGAACACTTAAAAATAAATGACAAGTAAACACATAAGATAAATGCCAGTATACATGTAACAGCCTGGAATAGAGTTCCAGTGGATATGAAAAACCAATGCCAGGGGGTGTGTCAACCCCCTGTACTTTCCAAAACTTAAATTGAATAATAACTGTATCGTTTTGACAGATTTGGTGTTCTAGGAAGGTACAATGATAACATCTCTAATGGTCGTTACAAACAAATAATCTTGGCACAGCCTGTGCTTTCTATGAGCTGGCAAGGGCCATCCGCTCCAAACCGCATTCAAGGGGAAAACCACCACCAGTTGGGTCCCCCAAGGGGGAATCCAGAGGTATGCCAACAGGTGGTCCCGCTCTGGCATATTGCCTTACCAATAACAATAAATTAGCTGAAAATTGGTCCAGAAATCAGATAGTGGTGGCTTATTCCCAGTGATGGAATGGCTCAGGTAACAGCTGCTAGACTCACTACAAGTCTGGGAAACAAGCCTTAGCAAAGTGAAGGTGAGAGATTCGTAAAAGGTGCGCTGGTGCAGGTACTATCCTTGGGATATGTGGTAGAAACTGAGGAGGAAGGGTGGAGCATGGTGAGTGGTAAGCTACTAATAATACCATGAGGACCCTGTTTCTTGCTAGCTTCTTCCTTGAACCAATTTGATTAAAGACAATAGTAGACCCTTCACTCACAAAGCCTCTTGAGGACAAACTGTGGAAGATCAAAGTATAGGCCTACTGTGAGCGGTTTTATACCGACCTAAAACAATGGATTCAATGGATTCGACAGGATGCTTCTTGGGACAGATATCCTTTGAGGAAATGAAGGTAAAAAAAAATTGGCAAAACATGTAAGCACACTGGTAATCAACTTGACTGGGGAAAGACTTGAAACAAGTCTAACAGGTGAATGTTTCCAAATATAACAACCAATGAGGTCTGTTTCCCATGGGAGTTAAAATGAATGATGTCCCTGCCTGTCATGAGGCACTCATGTCAACTGCTGTTTTATGATGCAAAATTCAAGTTTTTCCCAGGCAGTTCAATTACAGGCCCACGGTCAAATTCTGAATGTTCAATCAAATTGGGAATGCTACTTTTTCCCCAAGGTACCTCGGACCTTCTTTTCAACAACAGTAGACAGCTGTGAGGATTCAGCCTCAATTTTACCATACCTTCCTCCATGATTTTACGAAGCGTATTTCTTATGTCCCTTTTTTGAACAACTTCAAAATGACATGTACTTGAGTGTGAGGCAGGGAGGGGATGGGGGAGGGACTTTTCAGAGAACTAGGAATTCATAGATGAACTACCGAAAGCTCACTCAAGGTGGACCATCACCGTTTTCAGTCCAAATTTCAATATGTGAAGTTTAGTACACAGAAATCACTTCCCTTCCTGCTACACAGTTACAAACAACAGCAACTTATGGAATTCAAGAATAAATGCATGGATGAGATGCATGCCTGCCGTGAGATATCATAGAGAATTTATTTGTCATTATGATGTCAAAATTACAAGGTATTTCCAACAACTATTGGCCACTGAATGTAATGCCAGACTGCTTTTCAAAAGTGATACTTTATCAATGATGATCTTTTTTTTTTTTTACAGACATGAAACAGTTGTGATGTATTGCTCTCCCTCTATGAGATGATTAGATTTGATGATCAATGACCATCACCAGAGGTAGCTGCTCCAGCAGCACTTTGGGAAATGAAAACTGGTTGCCACACCGACAATTCCCCTTGGGATGCTTCCCAACCCCCTGGGGATGGGTCCCCAGGGTAACATTTCCTCTGATGCATGGCACCAGCCCTGGATCCACGGCTAACATGGGAATGTGAATTTTAAAAAAAAATAAAAAATAGAGCTGACCCAGGACAGGCAGATGGGTTCAGAGGAGCAAACTGTTTACTGATTGTTTTCATGGAAAACTGAGCACCAGGACTGGAGATGATTACTTCTGAAGAAACATTTTCTGGGTTAATGGAATTTCTGCAACTCAAGGTCAAGGATTCATGGAAGGGTAACTCAGTGTCTGGAGAAATTACTTTCCAAGACCCAACAGCTGGTAACATTTCTATGCATCAAAGCATTATTATGTATCGCTGTCCAGTTAAGAGGCACTCTGCCATTCTGACAGGAATGTTCTTGATTTGTTTTTCTTTGTAACTTAATTTGCTCACCAGTGCAACTGATAAATCTAATCCAATTTCTGTGGCTGCACTGCTAAGTCCTGATGTCATTCAGGATAACTGGTACAAGTGGTTCAAAAGTTTCAGAATGTTTATTTAAACCTGACAAAAATAATAAAATGAGAGAAAAAACAAATGTTCAGGGAGGAGATGAGACGACCAAACAGCTTTTACATCTTTGTGCATCTTGTTTTCAGTGTATAGCTGGTAAGTCAGGATCAGGACACCAAGAATCTTGACCAGCCAGTAATTTTTGGAGATTTAGTGTCTGCTTTTTTTTTAGATACTTTGAATAGAACAACTAGAAGTAAGAAAGAGTGAATCAGGTGATCTGTACAGTTACAAGCCCATTTTTGAAGGGCTAACTAACCATACTGATCCCTACTTTCTAGGTTCTAAGAAAGTCAGCACTCTATATAAAAGTACATGTATAAATGCTAACAGGTTTCAGCAACAGGGTCTCCTCAAAGTACTAATAAGACACCCTATCAACTTTCTGTACTTCATGCTGCCCCATTCAATCAAACAACACCTTGCTACTGTCCAAATATGGATATGACAACATCTCCCCTGACCATAGCCCACACCCTCCAACTCCTAAGCCACACCCCCACTGTGATGACAGACAGGTGTCTCAGTCAGAAAGCAGCTGCCAGATGTTGTGTTATGATAATGCTCAACCCTTTGCACCCTTGACAACAAATGGAATACTGCTAGTAGTGTACATGTACCTTCCTAGTGTTGGTACCCTGCCAATGCTGCAGGGACCATGGGGGAATTAACAGCCCCATGGGATGCCCATAAACTACATGACTTCTCAAATTTCAAAGCTGGAATTCATTTTCCCTGCTAAGGTTATCACCATAGACTTGGCACTGGTCTTGTCTGCAGTTGAGTGCTGTGAATTCAAGAAAGGTACAGGGCCCAATTTCACTGAGCAGCAACTGATAGCACGCGATTACTGCTCCTCCTCATTTCATGGAGACCATAAGCACCACGGAGACCCTCCGTGTAAGCACTAAGCACAGTCAAAGGCCTGCTAACCTTGGAGGAATAATTTGCTTAAACGAAGTGACATAACAACCGAAATCTCTATGCTGTTAACAACTGTTAACAAAACCACACTGAGCACTGCCATGAAATAATGCTTAAGGTTAGCATAGTTTTCTGCAAAAGTTAACACATTTTTCTTCTGTTAAACAGCTCTGTGAAATTGGGCCCTGATTTTGTGAGTTGGATGAATGCTGTGGATTCAAGAAAGGTACATATTTCAACAAAGGTACAAAGTTTACAATGCAGAGTGCTAATGGGGCCTTGACGGGACTAATAATTTTTTGGCTCCAAAGTAATCACTGGTATAGGCTATATCAAAAATCCTTGATGGTGAGCATTTACTTAAACTGACAAAAATCAGAGGCCTATGCTGAATCCATCAATTACTCTATACAAGAATTTACAAGTGCTTTATATCTTCTCAATTAAAAGTTCCCACATCATAAAAGTTCTCGCATCAAGATGTTAATCATCATGCAAGTATGGAATATTCTGTAAAAAGATACAGTGCATATATATATATTAAATACTTGAAAACCTGATTACAGCATACATATAAACTAACAAATAACTTTAATCATGTCAAACAAGTGAGGAAGAGCACTAAATCACACACCAATTCAATATAAAGCACTTCTATTCAGTTCAACTGTATACTAATTCTTAGTCAATTTTGGAGTATTGACGGAAATAAATACACTGGATTGAATTGTAAGAAACAAGACTGCAACTTCCTTTTCCATTTAACGATTAAGTCAAATCAAAGGTCATACTACTAAAAAGAATCTCAAGTTAACCGTAAATGGATGAACAGTTTATAGCATTTGATGATGCTTGCAGGTGAGACTTGTGGTGAGAAACAGAAACTGCCTATGAAATTATTTTCAAACCAAACAGCTATAACTGAAAAAAAAAGGTCAAGTGGGATGTAAGGCAAAGACATACAAGAATAACTGTAAAATGAAATGGATATCTGCTCAATGAAAACCCCTCCCTGTGAATTGTGGTGTCCCTCCTCCCTTCCCTGGCCCCCTCCTCTCCTCCCCTTGCTGGCTTGGACTTATGCCATTGGTTTGGACAGTCTCAAAATTTCTCTCCTGTCAAGAAAGACTGAGAGGATTTGGGGGGGGGAGGGGACTAATCTACTTGAACTTCTCAACTTTAGTCCGTAAACAGTTTGCTGGAGCTTTTGATCAGCTGGCTTTCAAAGAGAAAAATTCCACGAAAATTCAGCATGGTGGAGAATTCAGTCTCACAGCTGTGCACATAACTGGAAAATGTGCGCCCAATCTTAGACGTTGCACAGTTCACATTTCACCATTCATTCAGGACAAACAGTAAGTGCTTGAAACTTTGTGAGTCACCAAGGCCACGGTCAGTCTGCTGGTCACTTTCTGGCCAATGACAAGCCCCTGTTTGTGTGGTTGAAAATCCTGCTGGTCATCACTTTGGTCTGAAAGCTGACCACAAAAAAGCAGGCCAAGGCATTCTTGACCAGCTGGTGCTAGGGGGCAGCGATTTCTAGGGTCTGGGTGGGAGGAAGCTGACCACAAGATTTGATTGGCAGTATATCACACACTGACCACAAGACCTCTGGCCAGCAATCTGTCCACTGTTCTGGGTGGTTTTTATCAAGAAGTATAAATAATGTTCTTGACATTTTGGCTTTATTCATGCTGTCTGTTATAGTCTTTAAGAAGTTTGACTAATGTAATGTCCTTGTAATTAGAATTTTTCAGAGTAAAGTTTGGATTAAGCAGAATGTTACAAAGTTCAGGCCAAAAGTGACAAATGCCCACATGTCCCCTTCATAGACAAAGTGCATGGTTGGATCAAAAATTGTTCCACTATTTCCACTTCAAATGTGCAATAAAGCAAAGTTCATACTTCAAACTTATTAGGGAAGGGGGATAACAAGTTTTTTCATACTTTCAGTATTCTTTCAGACAACCTCATCCACAGAGGTTTTCTCAGCCAACACTGAAAACCAATACATTTTCAGCAAATTGTGTACATGTGATACCATGGTGATACAAAATTTTCCAATGAAAAGTGGATCACTATAATTTTAGCTTACACAACAAAGGTTGAAAGTCCACACTCCAAGGGTTTGGTTTAAACATGGGTTGAAGGTCCACACTCCAAGGGTTTGGTTTGAACATGGGTTGAATCAATTTTGTATACCAGCTCCATACTTGAATTGAAAAGTCATGACCAATTATATTATCTTGCAATAGAATCCAACTAGTCCCATCCCAACCTGGTACTGCCGGTATGCGACTGGACCGCAGTATGTCACATCCCTGACCTAGCCACCAACCACTTCTGCACTGACTGCAGTGATATACTGCCACAGTACTCAGCCTCACAGTTCACCAAGCCGGAGGCTTCAAGGTGCACAGAGATCCTATCCTGGTTCTGCGGTTTACCAGTGAAGGAGCACTCCAGTGTTATGTTTGTGTGGGGTCGACACAGACAGTACAATGCCCTGAAATAACATTTGCTTTACTGGGAAAGGTCTGTATGAGAAGTGGTTGCAGTCAATTACTTTACAAAGCAGGACTTCTCCTGAAAAGCAGAGGTGTGAAACTGACCTTACCTGCCAATGTCCTGATGGGGTTTGGAATGGGATTAATGTTATAGCTCTACGGGTTGTTGGGAGGCTAGAGAATAAAAGCTTACTCCAACCATTTCCCTCTTTGATTACTCTTACTAAATCCAAGCAATGGATTCTGCGGATACAAAAGAATCTTGCTTTTGGATTCTATGCCTTGGGTGCAACATGGAGATAGGAAAAGAATGATTTTAATGGCTCTAGAAACCCCCACATAAAATCTAATTATTACACCAATCATGAATATTCATTCCACAGCCACCTTTTCCAAACTAACCCTACATCCTGCCTGAAGGTTCCAGCCAAAGTTACAAATGGGTTAATGTTAGTTCTCTGCGGTTGAGGCATAGAACTACTGCTCTGCAAACCAACAATGATGTCCTACACATGAGCTAATCAAAGAGAACAGGCTACAAATTACATTGGGTGAAGTTATCCAATCTCAGAGCTACATTACATGCATGTCTGCATGTACTAAGCACCAAACTCATGTCATGCGTGAATATACAGTTAACAGAAAACACTGTGGATGAGAATTTTTGAGTTAAAAAACGAATGTTGCGTTAATTGTTGGAAAATGCTGAGAAAATGTTCATAAAATGTAAACAGCATTAAAAACTCTAGCAGGAAGGTTCACGACAACTAATATGTTAGCAGTGCTGGATGTACTCTGACCTGCTCAGGTATGAGTAAGCCTGATCGGGTTACTGGACTTCCCCAATGTGTCCCTTACCATTCAGTTCCAGAAATTATACATGCAATTTAGATATTTTTGTTCTCAAAAAGGAAACCAAATAGACTAATTTTCCTGAAAAAAGGGGGGGGGCCTAAATGCCAAGCAAAAGGAATCCTGAAATTACTCCACTAATCTACAAAAAAGTTACCATGAAATAGGGGATAATTTCTAAAAACACATTCATAGTTTAAAAACCATCTTTTGTAAGGGGTGCAATTGAAAAATAAACTGATCCCATTTTATTTTACGCAGTAAACAGTATTGATCATACTGACAAATGAATGGGGTTAGATATCCCTGTGGTAGATGGCCTGTGATGAATGGGGCTTCTACCCTAATTCCCGTGACCTCATGGTGCTTGTAGGGGAGATTCCTGGCATGGAGACTGCCGGCTTGCGGGGCATGACTTTAGATTCAGCAAGAATGATTGATATGAGTTGGTGTGATTAACCTTAACCATGATGATCAATGGGTAATGTGACTTGTGTCTCATGGCCCTGGTTTTTTGTTGTTGAGTTTTCACATCTCAATCTCAGGAAAGCCATGTGGACAAACAGTAGACAGGCCACTGATCTTAGTTGGAATTGGCCCCATGATGTTGCAGTATCACTGTTGGCTGTTGTCGCTCTCGCGCTAGAGGGGTGATGTCAAAAGCAGGCCCTCTTGCTCTTGAAGTTGAAGTTGATGCCCATGCCAACAACATTCCATCTTGGAGCCAAGGCTAGCAAACTATAAAGGCCAGTTCATAATTCAGGCGAAGGCAAAAGCGATGCAAATTTGATATCACAAAACATTCAAAGAAATATTCAATTTCTGTGGATATTTGATCTGAAGGGTTCGCTTTTATATTCATGCTCACTTTAATGCCAAGCATGAACCTGCCTTAAAAAAAAAAGCCACCAGACAGTTTTGGGGAGGGGATTAACTGATGATTATCTCTCAAATTTTCACATGTAAATGGGAAAAATTAAGTCTGTTCTTTGTCATCCTCAGGACAGGCCGAACCCATACCCCAATTTTTTTTGGGGGGGGGCATAACAAGTAAGCAGCATCCCTTGCCCTTTTGCATTAAGCAGCTGCTTAGAAACAATTTCCTGAACAAAATGGTTCTGTCCATACAAAACAACCTCCATCTAAGATGCTTAATATCTTCACTCTGCTTAATTAAAAAAAAAATCCTCTCCTTTTTGAGGGGAGCATGGCCCCCGCCCATCCCCCCTCACCCCAACCTGTCTTTGAGTGCATGGCACAGTCATGGCCCCCTGACTTTCCTGAGTGCTCTGTGGGTGTAGTCAACCAATTCAAGCCCCATCAAAGACAGTGTAAAATCAGCATTGTTCAGGCCTCAATAACAAGCATACAACATCCCTGAAGGTTCAAAACCAGAACCTAAATCTTGTCCCTAATCTTTCAATTGTTTTTCTATTTTGTGCGGGTTGACCGATTACATTTTGAATTATTCACATAAAACAAAATTACCCCCTAAACTAAGTGATATTTCTGATGTCTGCATGAAGCCATTTTTCAAGTGGCATCCCTCTACTTTCTCAGGCAATTAGGACCATTTTTTCAACTGTATTTTTTATCTATTCTGCTCTCAGATGGAAACCCAAGGACCCAGGGAGTTGATCCTGGCAAAGATTTACACAATCTCACCATTCTGGGGGCCAACCAATTACTGCGGGGGCACTTGTCATGCTAATGAGCTGGCCAGAAAGTGGACTGAACCCTTGACTGAAAATCAAACTCTTATTCTAGTTCTAGCATCTTTTTAAGAAAGTGAATTTTTGGTTTTCATTGATTAGAAACAGGAATTCTTTTCTATGAAATACACTCACTGTTTTTAAACCAGGAATCGTTGCGATACTGGAAAATACTAACTGGAATATTATCTGAGTCAATATCTATAAAGTAATAAATCAAAAGTGGTATAAGGGTCATATTTTATTGCAGTGGACAAATTCCTTAAACTTTGTACAAATCAGATACATTTAGAGCAGTCCAGTACATTTCCTCACATCCTTTCACATTTCATCACAGTAGGGAGAGCTATTTTAATTGAGGTTTTTCCACTGAAAGTTTGTTAGCTTTTTCACCCCTAGGGTTCATGTCTTGTCAGTTGGAAGCTGAAGCTCATATTACTTGAGAGAAACCACCTGATAAAAACGAGAGACTCGAACAGCTGAGCCAATCCTAGACTGTTCCTAGAATACTTTAAAAAAAACCACACACACACACACAAAAACTCCTTGAATAAAATCTGTTCTCTCGTCAGAACTGAATAGCTTCACTGGATATTGCAGTGAGGATGGAACAACCCTTGGCAAATTACTGTTTTATGGGAAATACGAGAAATGCCAACCATTGGTGTTGTTTTGATCATAGAGCAGGGACATGTCCACACATGGAGGAAGGAACATTCCTTCATGGTCCACAGGGAAAACTGGGGACCCTGTTTTCAAAGCAAGAATTTTCGGTTGAGATGACTTCTTTGCAAATGTGGTAATGAGTAACTTATTTGATCAGATCTTACTGAAAAGAAATCGATAAACTACAGGCCCTACACACACAAGTTGAACATGTCTAAACAGGGATGCATGCCACTTGATTTGAAAATTGTGTGGTTATGAATATGAGCTCATGTTTTCAGTGCTGGAAATTTGATCTTGTGTGTAAAAATGTAAGAAGGAGCTGTTTACACTCCGAGCCTGAAACAGCCTTTTGTAGAAATGCATTGTTCTACACCAGTCTGGAAACTTGACTGCAGTGACGAAGAGGAGAGAAATACTGTCTGATAACGTCAGTCCTTTCAATCCTTTTTATAGCTTTATGTATCAACTGACAGAGATATCCCTTAGACAGAGACCTTACAAGGAAAATATCTCGGTTTTAAATTAACCATCCTCCCTGAAACTTGCATTATATCAACTTTCTTTCCAGCAAATCATAGGTTCTACCATCAAGCAAGGAGCATCATGAATGTGACCTCTGAATGCCAGAAAGGAGAAGAAAGCTGTTTACATCCACTCTAATCAATTCTTACCATTCAAATTGAAATATTACAATCAGCAGAATTTCCCCAAAGAGCATTTTCATGACAGAGTTGTTCCTGTGAATCAGTTCATTTTTCTAACAAAGCCACCAAAGTTCCTGCAATCCTTTTCTGAAGTCAACAGTGAACCTCCGAGAAAACTCACAAAATCTCAAGGGACACATCCTATAAGGCTTGTTTTTTCAGAAGTCACATGCCATATAAATCCTTTCCAGTTCATCTCAGTTTACATAACTTACAATTGATAGAAATTTAGACTAAAGGCTAAAACATTAGTTGGTGTTCTGGAAATAACTGGATTGCTTCTGGACGCAGTATTAACTTAATGCATTTGAGACTGGTCCAACTACTCTCCAACCTATTGTGTGACCAACCAATTAACATTGGTATGTTAATGCTGATATGGACCCAAAATCCCAAATACAAAACATCTGGGCGTGGAAACCTTTCTTAACTGGAAGACAAATATTATTTCAGCTTCAAAAAGCATGTTTACAAAGCACTTCCTGAATGTAATCCACTGTTTCCAGAAACAGCCATGTAACTAGGGTAATTGTAAGCAGATTATTTAAACGGGCCCTTTTTGGTTAATTGTAATAGGACAATAGACAAAATTGCAAGGCTTAAATTTTAGAGCCAATAACTTTGAAACTTCTACTGAAAGTGTGGCTAACTAACTAAGTTCACAAAATACATCTGCCAATACGAGCAATTCAAAGTAGTGCATCTCCAAGAGTTTGCAACACATTGGCCAATCACAACGAGTGAAATCTGTCGAATCTTTCAAAAACGCACACTATGGGTCGACAGATTTCGTGCATCGTGATTGGTCAACGCATTTCAAACTCTTGGAGGCGCGCTATTGTGAAATGCCCGTATTGACCATCCAATATTGTCAAAATGTATGACTTCAGGAAAATTGCTCAATTTTTGCCTATAACTCTAGAAAAAGTTCTGAGGTACCAAAAAGAATATCTGGATAGTGAATGACATGAAGAAACAGCAGGCTGGTTGGCCATATAGTCACTTTTTCTTTTTTTGTCTTGGCCAGTCAGTTTTTCGGGGCAGACACTGGACAGTTAAATTAACCACTTGATTTGGGGAAAGTACCCATAAGGAGAGAGTAGTGGTTGTATTGGACTTAGAGGATTGGGAAAAGTTACCACTGTCTTGGTGATTGAGTATTACCTGAGAAGTCCAGTGTTAATGCAGCATCAGTCAAGTCAGTCCCAAGTCAAATTACGAGATAATCACAAGTCATGTCGGCAAAGGGGGCGAGGAGGAGAGGGGGTAGTGATAAAGGAAAACCCCAGTTTAATAGTTCATTGGAGTAACTTGTGACTTGATTTGAGGCTGGATGACTCTATCTACCCTAAGTTGAAGTGCACCCTCACCGGTGAAAGACAGACAGACAGACAGTACAAAGTTTTCCAAACGGGTTCTAGCATGCATTCGGCATGCACGTACCCAAAGACCATACATTTCAGAATTAAATTCATTGTGCGTACTCAACATCCCCTGCGTCAAGTGCACATAAACTTGTGCGCCTATGCGGTGAGTTAGTATCATACAAAAGACAGTCAATTTTATTTAAAAACCATGCCCTCTTTTGTTACCGCTTGGAGTGGATTGATAGACTTGTCATTGGAACTTAAAGAACACAAACTATATTTCTGCTTTTAACAGAGAGTCCATAGACAAGATGGGGCTACCAGAGACTGTGAGAGAGCTTGTCTCATATGTTTCACATAGCAGAAGACTTTTAACGAGAAAATTTGTCTGAGTAAAGATGACAAACAATTACCAGGACACGAAAACAAGGAGTGGAAGAGTATTCATGGGGATTTTTTTCCCTGAAAGCTTTTTGACAATCAACAATTAAAACAAGATAAGAACTTCCTGAAACTTCAATATGTAACTTGAAATGTCCCAAGAAAAAAGCATGATGAAGAGATGATGATGAACATTAAAGGCGGGCCACACGTAAACTTGATCCCAGTCTGAACAGTTTGAAATAAATAGGACTACAACATTCATAAAAGACCAGAACCAGATAACAGTGGGACTGGAGTCAAGTCCAGGACTGTCTCATCCTGACCCAAGTCCCAGGCTGGGCTTGCAGCAGGCCAGGGCACATCCTGTGCTTCCTGATAAGGCTGGGATATAGCGCAGGGCAAAAGGAAGTCTCTTCCCCCGAGAGGATGGTTACACACTCGACCAGATGGCCCGCAAGTCAACATTTTTTGGCGGGAAGAGAAAGTGAAGCTGGCTTCTTCTTTTTTTTTCTACTCACCCTTTCTGGCACAGTTCCAAACAAAGTTTGGCTTTATGGCACCACAGACTGAGCTAGTAACTCAATGACTGCACTGACAAGGTCCAGCAAATTTTAAAAATTTGGTCGATACATGTAAAATGATAAATATGGTGGCTGGAGAGCACTTTAGACAGACAAATAATTCTAGAATATAATTTGACTTCCAGAATTAAGAGTGATTATTGCGGTGGCACAATGATCATGGACAGGCGGTACATACGCGTTACATGCCTCTTTGACCGATAGGATGTTATGACTTGCCAAATGCACGTATGCGTCAAGCTCAAGAATGCACGTGCGAGTGCAGCGCCACTGCAGTTATGGTGTCTTCTCGAATTAGTCTGTACATATAAAGGAAACAATCTGCACATTGATGAATGGAAAAGCTTCAACTCTGAGCAGGAGCTGTAAAGGCAAGGTACATTACCTCAACAAAAGTCAAGGAACAACTGATTTTTATCTATATCTGGAGTGATGAGCTTTCTTTTTTTTGTTCATTAAATTGCTTTAATTTTTTTAGTACACGCTCTAATTTTCCCCAAGCAATAGTGAGTTTAAATGCTATGCCTTTAATCATTGAACATGCTATAATCAGAAACCCTCCCACAAGTTGGACCAGCTACCAGATACCGATGACTTGAGGCTCAGGCACTTCAGGCACTGAAAAAAGTCTTCCTTGCTAAGTAACTGATTAAAAACTTTTGAAAACTCTAGAAAACCTCTTGAAAATTCTCTTGTCAAGGTGATGCAGCTTTTAAAACCACAAATTAATTCTACTCAAGAGCACACTAAAAGAATGAATAATTATTCATTATTGTGTTCAGACAGAAAAAAACACACACAAGATGTGAATATGTGCTGTAGTATTGCTTATGTTGGTAACATGTACGTGTACATCTATCCTGCCTTTGAGTATGATCACCAGCTGAACAAAATTATGGGAGTAGAGTTCATTACTTCTGGCGAGAGCCCCCCCCCAAAAAAAAGAACAAGACAAACAAAGACAAGGGCAAATGTACAGCCCAGACCACCAACAGGTGGTGACAACTTAGTTGATTGCATTTCAGTACACTTTAAATCCCATTTCTGTGAATTTTATTGAAACCTACAGATTTTTTTCTACAAACTTTCAATAATTCATTTTCTACGTTTTTTCTGCTAAACCAATTCAGGTCGGTGAGTATAGCTTTGATATACCCATCACACAGGTAGGAAACCTTAACAGTTGGCTCCTAGTCAGTTTTGACATTTTGTTTATCTAATGTCCAAACTCTACAAGGCTCATAAAAAAAACCACATATTCAGGGTGAACAAGGCCAAGGGTCCTCTAATGTCAGAGGTCCCTGGAAATTCAATGTGGTCAAGTGGTCCTGAAGGAAATAGTCCCAGCCAAATTAAACAATCTCTTTACCAGATGTCTGTGAAAATTGGCAAGTTTGTTGACACAACTGACAAGGACACACATATGAGAAAAAATTACCGTTATAAAACACCACACTAAAAGTCCTGCTAAACACCTTGTAAGCCTTAATGTGTAAATGATTTTAACAACTGTGAGATTATCTTGGAGAAAACAGGCTTGGACTAGTTTAGATGTGTTACAGAAAAAAAGTAGGGAAGGGATTGGGGGATAAACGAAAAGCCATGAAACATAAAGCAGGTGGTTTGGAATAAGAAAACAATAAAGCACCCTGACTTTTCACGGCTCCTTAAATGATGCCAAAGAGTTCTTTCCAGAATGACTATTAATTAATGTGAGGATGTGCAGGTACTGGGCGCACTCAATAATAATGACTCTGCGCAAGAAGTGACAGCGCCACCAAGCGATGACAAGCCATTCCCCAATGTGCGGTCTCCCTTGCTGCTGGCCTGCACACCACTAGCTCCTTTCGGGGAAAATTTACCCTTTTTAGCAAATGGCCATAAGCCGTTACGTTGGGGAATCTGGCACTGTATAATGAAGTCGGCAAATAGAGTATTTCAGTGCAACGTATAAATTAGAATTTTCTTTCAGTTTCCCGTAAGCCACAATGTTAAATGGGTGCCCTCGTGTGTTCACGTTCAGAAGAGTATATTTCACGATTAAAGTCGGGGGGGCTCCCAACAGTTGTTTAATTGATATTTTTGTGTGTTCAATTATTATAGTGCAAGTGCATATAAGGTGCCCGTTCTTGGTCACAGAAATTTATTTCATAGGTCATTGTGCATGGCGTACATTTGTAGACATACACATGGGAACACAAAGATCAGAATTTCAAATAAATTGGATTTAATCTCTTGAGCAATTGTAGCCTAAGTCTTCAGAGAGCAATCCCTTGCTACAGTAGGTAAATGATTCACAGTCATTACTTTCACGGTAGAAAGCTTAACTTGTCACTGTATACAGGCAGTTCAAATTCCTTGTTATAACAGTAAAATTGGAAGGTCTGGATCATTATGTGTTTCACTGTTTCTAAAAGAGATTCACTGTGAGGTTCAAGATGAGCTCTAACACTTTGACAAGTCAGCCTCATTAAGGAACTGCTGTTTACAACTTCATGTATTTTAATTCATACACACTAGGGTCCTGCTTTGTTGATGATTTGGCATTTCACTTATTGAATTTATTTTCTTTCCTTTTCTGTCATTTTTGTTACTGTGTAATTGATTCCCCAACGTGCTGTCTCCCTTGCTGCTATAGCCTGCACAACGGTTGCTCCTTTCAGAAATAAACAAAAGAGTGACTCAAGCCCAGGTGTAGGTGCCTTTGTTTTTTCATGTTAACACCTTCACCCGCACTAGCCCTCCACACTAAGATTATACAAGTCTTACACTTTCTTGCATAAAGTGCACAAAAATTGCAAAACTTGAATAATCGAAATTTTCAAAAGCTTTAATATTCAATTCCTGAAATGTAGAAAATTATGAGAAATCACCCCCCCCCCAAAAAAGAATTCATCCTATGCCATCAGCCCTTTGTACGGAATTTCCATGTGATTGTTACTTCACAGGAGCCTGCTTTGGGTGGCCATAGTCTCTCTTTAAAGTCGAAGCCAACTACGCAGACTGTCCCACAGAGGCTGCATATTCTGCAACCTCATCAAAAACCTAGGGGACAGGCAGTGACAAAGTTCTCTTCTTTCATTTTGCAACAGGTTACAAAATAGGTTAAATTTCTGAGATGGTTTGTGACTAATATACGCAAGCACTAAGATTTCCCATTTACATGTGCAGGTATGCCTTGAGTTGAAAAAAAAAAAAAGACAGGACACAAGAGAATAATACAAAGTTTGATTGTGATGGTTTCCCAGCATGGTGGTTTCCCAGTGTGGTACACAGAGGGCAAGGGTCAAAAGTTGGTGACCTCTTAATGGGGGTATCTAGGAGGTTAGCATCAGCAACATTAACACTTGACAGATCTGATATCCACATGCTGCATTCACCCAGCAAAATACTTATTTCTCTTGTCTGATATTTTTATTTATTTTTAAGAGATTTTTTTTCTGGTTGAGCTTTGAACTTCATGGTGATTTTTAATGGCTATGATTCAATTTCGTAGGATGTCAACTATACACACAGCGAGCAACTGCCATTTGGTGTTGATGTTCTGGACTTCAACGGCTTTGTATGTGTAAAAGTCTTAGCACACAACAACACAAATTTGTCAAAAGCTCCATGCCTCTAGATGTGGTGAAAATGACTGATTGGTCATTTTGACTTACGTCCACCTTTTATCATTAACAAATTACAATGGTCACATTGTTTTCCACCAGCCACAGGTACTTTTACAGTGCTATCAATTCAAGCACTTGAGCAGGTGGAAGGATTTCTTAAGCTTTCTTTAAGTTTGGAATCTCTAAATTGTTTACAGCACTAACTTGAAGGCCTACATTCCATGTACTGATATGGGGGGGTGGAAAATATTGACACACTTTTGCTCAAGATGAGACTACAACACTTATGAGAATGACAGAAATGCTGATCTGCACTCTTAAATGACAAAATAGGACAATAGTATGAAATTGGACAAAGAGGTTATTTTCAAGGTGTTGAAGTCAAAAGAATTATGGGCTTTCAATTGGTAATCATTACATCCCCCTTTCAAATAATAAAAACAATCTAAATTTAAAAAGTCTCTCTTTAGATCATTTGGTTACAATTATGAAATTATTACACATAATATTTCTGAACACCAATGACATTCTGCCTTGATAAATTGATATTCCAGAGAAAAGCCTTCCCCTGTACATCGCTACACCAGGTCTTTCTCAACACTAATACTTGCTTCTCCCATGTCTGCTTATGTTATGCTGCAACACCAACATGTTTCAGTCAGTGGGTGGCATCACTTCATAAATCTCTGTGACTCACAATCAGATTTATCTTATGCAACTGCAAACTGTTGCTTCTTTTGCCACACAAATTTTCAAACCTTAACATCTACGGAATCTCCCCAGATTGGTGTAAAACATTATTTGGCTGGGCAAAAGGCATTTTCAAGCAGAACAGGTTCGAACAACTTATTTGGTTGAGTTGCTCTTCAGGTAACACGATGAATTCTGCATATGAAACAATGACGAGCTGAAGTTACCGATGTCAAACAATATAAAAAAAAGAAAGACATAGTGAAGTTGTTTTCAACTTGGCCATGCTTTAATGCCCCCTGTATCAGCAAATGTACTTGCATTGGAGCTTCACCACCAGTTGAACAGTACAATTGCATGGGACTCAGTCGCCCAGTGGGCTTCACATCTAAAATAAAAACAGGGTTAGTAATACATTTCAATGCTCAACAACAGATATAGACCACATCCAAAATTGGTGACTTTAAATATGGCTGGACATAGCACATGTGTCTATGGGAAATCCCTAAAGCCACGACCTTGCAGCTTCTATTAGCACACTTGCTAACTCAAGCCATAGTGAGGCCATTTGGATGGCCTTCAAGTGACACAATAATTAAATTTCAACAGCAGGTGGCGCTATGACACAACTGTGGGTGCACTGCACTTTTTCAAGCCCAATTTAAATCAGTGTACAATCAACAATGTTCTGAGCCTGTTGTGGGAAACCAAAGTCCCTGAGGCCTCTCAAACAAAACACAATGTCGTCAGGTCCTTCAGATTTCAATTGATATTCAAAGTTTAGTAGGTTAACCAATTAGAGTTTAATTATCCACAAAAACACAAACTCACCCCCCCAAAACCTGAACATTCCTAAGTCCATTAGCAGCCATTTTGCAAATGACATCCCTCCACTTTCTCAGGCTCTTCTGACAATTTTCGAATCATATTTTAGTCTGCATTGCCTCCCCCTCTGCATGGGAGCTCCTGAATCTATAGAGATGATCCTGGGCCATATTTACACAATCCCACAATTATTTGGCCCACACAAACTCCTTTTTCCTAAAGAAACTGTAGGGGTACTTTGTAAATGACTCGGCACAGAATTTGCCTTGAATTAGGACAATGCACCCATGTGGCCCTGCACTTTCAATTCACCAGCAGCAGACTCAACCATGAGAACAAAAGTCATCAATAATGATCTTTCCTATGCTATTAAGGGTGATTAAGAAAGTGATTGAAAAAAGGGTGATTAAAAATGACCCAATTAATTCACAACAGAAAAAAGGAAAACTAGACAATATGACATTTACCCTGTGTTTAAGGGTTATGATCGCAGTGAATGAAACTTTTCTACACCAAATCATACTGATGACATTGCCATGTATGACAGCTACAAAGTGTGGCAAAAACACTGAACTACAAACAAAACAAAACAAAAACAAACAAGATTAATGTAGGATATGTCTCTGATCTTCGCTTCACATTATTGCTTTTAAACATCTCGGAATCCCAGATAAGGATACATTGAATGATAGTCAGTTCATTTGTCCACATCCAGCTGAGCTTCTCTTCTTCAAAAAGAAAATTCACAGAATAAAATCAAAAATTTAAATGCTGCTCAAAGTGTTGGTGGCCCACTTCCAGTCAAGCCACATAAGTATCACGGCCCTGTCCTCTTCGGCCCAAAATCCTGAACAATGTGTCCTCCGTCATAAACTACCCTCTGTAGGACAAAGGGTCTTGACCAATCCTCCCCTTTCAAAAGTTATTCCTACTCTTCCCGCCCTTCAAATAGATCTTTGCAAAGAGATGGGGTGAGGAATAAACCAAACCCCCAATGAATGTATTTTTTTTAATTTGAGCTTGAAGACTTTTTTCATTAACCCTGCCTATCTCAACATCCCTTCCCCTTGCCAGAAAGATTAGTTTCCTTCTAATTTACCCAGCACTGATAATATCTGCGGTTACAAGATTTACAGTGTAAGTTGTTTGGACTGAATGAATGAACGGTCACAAATCAGATTTGAGGTAACGAGTCAATTTAGTATTTCCTAGAAATCAAAACCCCCCTGGGGCAGAGCCCAATTTAGAGGCCATATTCAACAAAATGGGTTAGTAAAGGCTCAGTTTCCGGTAACCCCCAAAACAAGACAAACCTCAGCCTGACCAATGGCTGAACAGTGTGCACTGCTTTTTTGTGGTTGGATGACAAGAATTATTATTTACATTCAGGGCGTCAAATGAAAGGTTTGTGGGAGTAAGGCAGAAATCTTGTCAATGGCAAAGGACTTGGTATACTCCTACAAGGTAAGTCAGTTTCTAATGTTATGTACCAATATGTTCAATTTAGAGTGCATACCCTGGTAAAAAGAGTTTCCACCCTGGGAGTGTCAGTGGAAAACCATCAGGGATTTTGCTCCTCTATTTTTCAAAGAGAAAGGGAGCTAAACCCAATTTATATACATTGGAAAGTAGACATAAGAACATGAAGCAATTACAGGGACAGGAATTATCAGTCTGCTTAAGTCATCTTTTTCTCAACAACTGTAATGATGATAAATCAATAGGTGTAGGTTTTCTGTGGGATTTTTCTGTGGGATCAAGATTTGTCTTCATTTTATTTCCCAACACAAATCTCATAATCTAGTTGGAACCTTCCCAGATACTGTGGTTGAAGTAATTACTTTTTACACACCACCAGCGGAGTAAGGGGGGGTGTCCCCCAGGGAATGTCCATGCCCTCCCCAAGTGCCCCCACCCAATTGAAATCCATACAGCTATAGGCCATTGCAGTTAGTCTTTTGGATCCCTCTTGAAAAAAACATGTGTGCATCCCCAGGGTTCCTCCCCCCCCCCCACATAATAGCCCTAGTTACACCAATGCACACCACAAGTTCAACATAGAGTTTGCTTTAATTTTTAGCTTGGCTAATCACAGTTTGAAATTCAGAAATTTGGAAGAATTATTTCGTCGTCTCACTCCTCAATCACAAACTAACAAGGGCAAGACATTTTAATGAGACACACTGCATTTGGAGAGCACTAAGTCCCACCAATTATGATGGCTTGTTCATCTGAACTAGATCAATTCTGGGAGGTAAAACTCGGGAATTCCAATCTATAGAGAAATCGTTCAGAGCAGCAGTAAGTCAGTCATTCAAACTTGTTCCACCAAGCGCATGTGATTGATGGGCTCTTTTCATAATCTTTGAAGCTTTTAGATTTGGACAACAGAAATACTGAACTTTGGAAGAACAGGCAAATCACGCAGCTTTTACAGCATTTTCCTTGTGACATAGAATGCTACAGCACAACATTTGACCTAGTTTATTTTGTCAAGTCAAAAAGCCTCAGGTGTAAAGATGGAAAATAGAGAAGGGCTTAACAAGAATTGACCTAGTTTAATACTTATTTTTTTTTACTTTCAGAGATCAACAAGTTTTCAATCTGGAATTCATACTGCAAATTTTATGCGATTGTAAGAAACTGGAAGTGCTCTCTGCATGATTCCTGTGGTGACTCTCTACTGGTAAAGTACAACGCCCTTGTTCTACAAGTCTAACGAAGCTTGTGGAGAACCTCCATAGGATACCGCCTTACGCATGACTGCAACAATTAGTCAATTAACACACTGGCTACTGCAGATTTTCTGCAAAGTGTAACTGCGATAACTGGCTGTGAGATAGCGGACCTGGTTGGGACCGCTCCAATGACGTCAATCCTGGTCAGGAATCAACCGACTGGAAAATAGGCTCTTCAGTCTGACTGGGGCTTAATTGGCTGATGCTCACTAGCCGGTTTCAATATTCCACGTTCTCCAACTTTGGTTGGGGGTTATAGGGACTGGTTTGGAATTTCTAAAAAAAAACCTCTTGGTGCACTTTTCAAGGAGCAAGTCATTAACTCACTGTGGAAGACTGCAAGATTAGACTCTGAGGACACCTCTTTGAATAAGACTATAGTATTTACATATACACACATACTATTTTTGTAGAGTTTCAACCCTTGTGCAATGTACAATGCATAGCCCTGGATTCAAAGCAAAACACTTTCTTATTGACGCTCGCCTCGCGGTTCTCAGCTTTAAAAGGACCATGTAATAGAAATGTTC
>NW_019091453.1:444698-556849 GCF_001949145.1 Acanthaster planci
TTTGTGTCTCAACTGACCTTAATTTCAATTTTTGTTTTGCTAGTTTTATCTGTATTTTGAGGCCATGTCGGTTTTAGGCTATAGTAATTTGCATAGTCATGAGCAATACTGTAATGTAATCCAAGGTACTGAACCTCTACGTTGCATAAGCACAAAAATTGCCAGATTTTTTCTAATGCAACATTGAAGATTTCCATTTCCTTTGGCACAATATTGTTGCATAGGTATATGGTAATATAAAAACCACAGTCTTGCACACTGCTTTTGCGTATCGTTGTGGGGTAAGGGCAGTCACTTATGCTTGGACTGGTGTACAGGTTTATTGCGCCCCCAGGAGAATCGCTCACAGACTTTGTTTGATGTCCTAGATATTTGATGGCAAAAAGCTACATAAAATGGCCATCAAACTGCAAAATGCCTGTCTGAAAGCCCATGTTATGATGTACATTCTAACCATACATACATGTGTTACATAACACTGTTTCTAGGAAAGTCTCCTGTATTGTCACCCAAATGTGTTCCCATTATTTATCACTGACTTCCTTTTTGAACGCTGCGACGAAAATATTCTGAAATCCTCAGCCATTCACTGGATCAAAAGCACATACCTGAAAGGACATGAGCATGTATAGTAGTAAATTGACTAGAAGTTGGTCCTGCAGCGACGCATAATCCTAACATCTAATTTGTAATGAAATATTGTCCAATAATTAACACCATCAACTCCTTCCTTGGGAAGTGAAAATAAGGGAACCTCAATTTTCCTAGATTTACTCTCATTAACTATTTGGTCCAACAACTAGAAACCCCAGGATTTACCAGGATAAGGGGAGAAAATCTTTTAAGTCCCTTTTTCTCCCTGAGAGGAATTTGTGCTATAAATGGAATAGGTCGGACAAAGTAATGTTTATCCGTGGGGTCAGACAATAGTTGCCATAAAGAGAGAGAACAGAAGGAATGCCAATGTAAGGAGGGGGGTCAGAACATATTTATGAAAAATCATCGCACGTCAAATCCTCTTCTGCTGAAGTGGTGCTGTTGTTCACATCCAACAATAACAGAGAAAATCACCAGGTATACAGCCGAGGTAGGTATCTCGGGCAATCACATAGGCGGTGTTTATGGCATTGTATGAGGTGACGGCAAAAGCAGCGGGGATTTAAAACTTACAACAAAGCGGGGATCATTTGCAGGACCTTGGGGCCAGATTGCCTTTGTTCAGAATCAGCAACTGGGAACAAAATGGTGTTTATGAGGTACTTCAATGGGGACGGTGGGACAGGGCAGGGAATGCTTTCAATTGTTAGTGGTCTCCATGCCATTGTTGGCATATATCCCCCCCTTTCCCCTTTTTTGGGTGGCCATGGCTGGCAAGAGGGAGAGAAAAAACAGGAAAGTGAATGGCTGTTTGTCCAATTTCTGAAGTAAACCTGAGCTTTGCCACTGTCCCAAAGCTATTAAACTTGTCGTCAGGGTTATCAATTACTACTTCCAGATGCTACCTTGGTTTTTTTAAATCAAGTACAGTTCATTTGCTAAGCTAACCCTAGAGCTGTAAGAACAACTGGAGATAAATTTCATGAGCCTCACAGTCTGTAAGATGTGGGCCACGCTTGGAAGAGGCAGGTTTCGCACAACTTTCCTGCTTCAACCCTTTCATCATGTATTCCAGAAGATGACGTAAACTGCAAAATGATTTTAAAAATCACATTGATAATCATTAAAATCAAGACAAAGTGACGCAGATCAGATCATGAAGCCATGCTCAAGAGGATGGACATTCCCACCTTTTGTTGCTGCAAAAATTCTGTCGTGAACCTTCGAAAATAAACTTTGTGAATGGGTCAGGGACTGGTTTGAAATTGTGGTTAACTCTTCATTTTAGGAGAAAGGAAAGTAATAAAATTGAAAATCAATACAAATCAATACCACTCTACTCTGTTGAATGAATTAAAATTTGTGAATAAAAATCACGCCTCATGCATTCAGCCACATTCTAATCACGAAATAGCGTAGCTCACCCATTTAGCAGTTAATAATTGAGAAAATAGATTCAGGGAATATAACTGAAAAAGGCTTTCCCATGTACAATGTTTATGGATTCTCCAGAGGGGGCCGTCTGTAGTTTATGGGCAAAGAAATGGACATGGACGCTGAGGGCTGTTAAAGTCTAAACTGAACTTCCATAAAAAGATCCTGAAAGACAGCATCTCTAACAGACACTAAAAACATGCAGATGTGATTTATAACAGCAACATCAACAGTGACTGCCAATTACTGCAAAATGAGGGCTCCTTTTTATTAACCGTTCACAGTGAGCCACAAATCAAAAAGCAGTTAACTTCACAAGAGGGCAGTATTTATGACGTTGGTACAAACCTCCAATAATGTGTGCTCTTCCACTGACAGACCAACAGAGGGGGTACTTTTATCAACCTGATGAACAACTACACTGCCAATGTTACTACGATTTTTTTAAAACTCATTAATTGTCACTTTTGGCACAATTCCCAAATGAAATTTGATGACGGGGGGATAGAAAAAAGGGGAAAAAAGAAAAGAAAAAAAAAGGGTAACATTTATGTCATCTCACAGCAAGTAGTCTGTCTTTATTAAGGTGAGGTATTTTATAAATAAACATCACAGTGACTCATTAGAGTTTTGTCAATAAAATGTGCATTAAATTGATCACTGACAGGACTTCCTCTCACCTTGTCTTTGCAAATAGTAGTGATGTGGATGAACATGTGATGGATTGGCGTAGGCTCCCTCTTAACTACATGTAAGCCTGCTTTTTTTGTTGGTGATTAACAACCTAATAAAAGAGCATAAGCTTTGATGACTTCCCATGATGCAGTTTAATTACAAATCATCGAACCATGGAATATTTCCCAGGATTCTTTTCCTTGCTCTTAAGTAATTTAAATGGTTCGTTCATAATTTGCAAGATGAAACCTTCAAAAGTTCATGCCGAATAATGCAGTGGGAGCGAGACAATGCAATGCATTTTGGGTCTTTAGGTCATCCAGTTTTCTGTTTTAATCAGTGGCTGAAACTGGTCTTCAGAAAATACGTATGTTTCAAAAAAGAAAAGAGAGAGAAAAAGGAAAAGGAAAATAATGATATATAATGAGTGGTGTCCTTCAAATGTGATTTTAGGATACAAGGTAAAAAACTTCAAGTTCTAACCCTCCTTTCTGTGGCATAAAACCAAGTGAAGCAAGAAAGACACAAAACAAGACCATACAACAGAAAGCCCGTTGTATCTGGATTTTTGACCGCCTAAAGACAAAAAAAAAAAAACTGTTCCCCCGGCTCTTCCTGTAATTATTTTGACATTTATGCTAGTTGTGTTTCCTAAACACAAGGTTTCTTACTACATCACTCTCCTGTATTCAATGCACTCTATTAGTCAGTTGCCTTGTCAGTGGCAAAACCATTAACATCATCTGTTGCCTCACATTATCATACAAATTGCATTGTGAGATGCCCCAATTACATGTACATCAAATAAACCAAAACAGTTGGTCGGCAGTGTAGTTTTTCTGTCTTTTTTTTTTCCATTTCTCTCCTCCCCCCCCAACTTTTAGGCCTCAAGCTATTTATTGGCAGGACTGTGACATATGGCAGGAGGGGGTTCAACTGGATGCAGCAGATGTTGAACTTATTATTTGTTCAGACTTTGGCAAAGTAGGAAAAAATTATTGACACGAACATGGAGCACACATGATTTATTTGCTTTGACAAAGCACAGCTTTTAAAAAAGAAAAAAGCTAATTCCTGACAAGCAGGGATTCAATACTTCTCATCAATGTGACTCGGAATTAGGCTGGTAAGGCTGATAAGACAGAATTAAGAAATACAGGAAACTTGCACTCGTTGGACTGTGATGTAATTCATTCCATTTTACAAAGTATCGGGTACATGTATGACATACATCGGAAAATGACAATATAAGACTGTAATCACCATTTAAATGACAATTAAGTATTCGCTATGAAGCACATTAATTCTCTGCATACTGTCAAGCAGGCCATTCAGGATAACATGTTCGCACGTGGCAACATAGTTCCAGGCCAAAGAGCTGCACAGAATGGCAAGAACATCTTCCCAAGTACCAGAAAAAATCTTAGAAATGATCCATGGCTAAAACTGTCAGAAACCTTCAGGAGCACACGTACACTTTATTTCACATTCACTGCTTGCCTGCACCACATACATTCCCATGACTCAACACAAACGAGTTTTGAGTTGCCAATGCTTTCTACTCAGAGCAAAGATGGCTTACCTTCCAAAACAATTCCTCTGTCTTGTATTGTGTAGACAAGACTGATGAAGGGAGCAATGGGGGACTTCGCAGTCAGAACCTTGAAGACAAATGCCCCCAAAAAATGTTATTTTGTTATCTCCCAACTTGGTGATACAAATAAAGCTGCTTCGGCATTTCATATCAAACATGCAAGGAAAGAGAAACTTCTACCATTCCAGGAGAAAGAAAGGTCTGAAACAAAATGCTTTTCATGCAACGAATGCAACCTGAACATTTGTACTTGTCATTAAAGGTCTGGTTTGATGCCAGCAATATCTTTCTAAAAAAATGGAAGTTCAAACCCTCTAATGAGGAATAATGTAATAATTATGTGATGTTGACTGAACATATTTAAGATGAGATGTAAACTTCTATCAAGTTTGGAACAGAGCCAGAACAAACATGTGTGTATCCCCGTAACTCTTCCAAAAACATAAATAGAAGCATCGATACATTCAAAGCCTTTTGACAGCTTTCTACTGTAGTATTGTTTTAACAAATAGTTTGTACACTATTTACAAAGTAAATATTTCTTTTATCTGTTGTTACCTGAAGTTTTACAACAAACATCACTTACGCTTCCAAATGGAACTGTCCATGATTAAATGTCACTGCATTTGTCAAAATAGTAATGACGAACACCTTTGGCGAGCATATGGTTCAATCTGTATACAGCGAGAGAGACGCAAGGGGGAGGGAGGAGAGAGCTGACGGGACTCAGGCGGCTTGACCATAAGGTTATTGACTCCTCCGTAGTTACTGATTTTAGATCATGACAACAGCCATTCAGCTCTGGAAACTGAACCAACACACAGTACTCCCACACACACATACAACTGGGATTGAATATCCCTATGATTTGTCCAAATATGGCTAGTTTTATTTTCAGAAATATGTATCTCAACAGAGGTGTGAATTCCAATTTGTAAAATGCAGTAAAGTTGCTGTACTGACAATAAACTCTGCAGAATAGAACACAAGAATGGCAAAATTTCTTGTGTGATTTTCCATGGTTCCGATGAATATTTTGCATGGTTCTAATGAATCTGCAAAGACTCGATGCTTTGCAAGTAGTATGCTCTGGTACCATCAACACTTTCCCGTCAATGAAGGTATTTGGCTGAAAATGTGAAGCACTCTTAAAACCCATTTGTTCTGATTTCATTAAATAATTTCAAGTTTGGCCGACTTGTTCACAGTGCTTTGAGTCTTTTATTTATTAACTGCTTTCAGCTAATTTTGTAGGAGCCCATATTCAAAAAAAAGAAGGAAAAAAGGTAAGGGTCCAATGGAAAGGTGAACTAATACCACGGAACATATCAAGAGACCAATCCAAATTTTAAGATGAGGTTGAAATATTCTACAGCAAAATTAACATGAAACACGGGGAGTATGGTAGGAATTTCAACAAACAATTTCACTTGATTTCCATCTTTTAAGGATTTAAATGAATTGAAACTACTGAATACTTTTACCATTCCACAGACGCTTTGACCTTTGGGAGAAAAACATGGAAAAATGACACCTTGAATAAACTTTCCTCTAAAGACAAGCGTAAATCTAGCACAACCTGAATCAAAGAGAAAGACTTGTCAAGGCTGACTAAACGACTGGATGACCATAAAGAAACAACACTGGAGAGAACTAGACAAGTGGGTTATTTAGTCAGATTTTTTTGTTCCTGTTCTGGTTATCCTGTGATCCTGCAGTTGTGCTGCATATTTCATTTTGACTGTTCCAATCTCAAAATCTCGTTGAACCAACATCCCAGCTATGACTTCTGCTCACTGACGAAACAGCTGGGAGAGATGAGAAAAACGTTGACGTCACAGCAATTGCTAGGCCCAATTGTGAGTGTGTGTCTGCATGGGGGGCGGGGTTGGCAGATTTGTATGGTTGCCTTTCTATGGGATGTCAGTTTGCCAGGGAAGAGTACATGAATTCTAAGAGGACTGCGACGAGAGTGTGGAAAGCTCGACATTGTTCATATTGGGGGGTAGGCATCATGGAAAAATGGATCTGCACAAGAAAGACATTTTCTGTAACCTGGGGCTTTGAGGAACTAGAACAGTTGAAGGTGGCTTGCACTTGAAAGAAAATCTCTCCAGATATTCTAGTTAAACAACCTTAGTTTTATGGACTTGCATACTGATGGCAGTATGTACGTGTTTGGATTATGGTTCACATTCTCTGCAGAAAAAAAAAAGCACCATGGCTTGGTGGTTAATTTTCTCACTGCTAAAGTGACTAGTTGTGCAAACAAATACATGTGATAACTACGCGTAACAACGAGTACTAATAATTAATATCATTGCTTCTTATTGCATTATGAAGTATATTTTCTTCACAGCTGACTCACAAGTACCATGTATTGACTGTGACTCTTCAGGTGATTGAGCAATCTCTGTTGGAAACTGATGTCCACTTGCACAAATGTTTTATGGAAATTGGCAATTATATCCACATGTAGAGGCAAACCCTGGACTCAGAGTTCAGTTACGAAGCTAAATTTACTGTTGCTTCTCTTGGAAAAAAAGCCTCCCAATATCCACAAAATTTGACAAGCTTTTCTGAATTTCTCACAAACATATTTTGTTCCTTTTTATCAATTTAAAACGCCTTTAATTTCCCCCCTTTCTAGACTGCAAACAACGTTGTCTTCTAGTTCATGACACTATCATGCTAATGAACACGTTTATTTTTCTGCCCACACTCCAATTTTGATTTATGCATCCATTGTTTCTTTTTCGGATATTTTTATATGCACTTTTTTTTTACATTTATGGTCTCAATATCAACAAGATTGAGAAATTATTTAACAGTTGTTAGAACTGCTCGGTGTTGAGTTGCCAATGTACTATTTATGCAAATTATTCAGAAGATAGTGTACTATTATTGGGCATAGGAGATGGAGTTTTTTTTATCTAAAATCAGTTGATGACTTCAAACGGCACTTGCAGTGAAGTCAGTAAACATCAATGTTCTATTCCTATTCCCTCAAAAGCAAATCTGCAGGCGTCTTCTCTCAAGATTAATCAAGCGCCTGATCCTATAAACCCAGCCTAGTCATAACCCGCTCTAACCACCCCTCTTCACTTCAGCAGAAGACCATTATTAACACACTCAGACTGACGTCAGTGCTGGTTATCAAAAACGATAAAATTTCACCCAATATTCCGTTAAACCCGATACAATCTGCTGCACAATTGAACAAATTATGAGGCATTTAAATCCCAGAGTATAATGGGGAATGACGCAGGCTCGGCCGGGCTGGCGCACTGACGCAGGCTGAGCCGAGTACCCTGCCTGCTGCCCGGCACAGTAGCCAGGACATAATAGGATGACTGGAACATTTTACGGCTTAACACCAGATGATGAGGGCAGCACAGGCCCGCCACAAAAAGGTCAGTGGGATACGGTTACACAGTAGCAACAATGACTCTTGGGGAGATTGTTCAAGTGCCCGGCACCAGGTTGACTCGTGCACAGTGCTCTGCACCTGGCCTTACATGAGCTACTTCCACTCATGGAGTTATGAAACACCTCCATGTTCCACTGCAGTGTCTGGCACTGCCCCATTGCCTGATGACACTCAGCATATCCCGCACGATTGTTTGCTGACATAATTTAGACACAGCAATGACTTCTGAGTCTAACAAAGTGAAGAAAAAGGTCTTCTTGTGGAAGTACCATGATAGTACCAAACCAACTCCAAAGTTGGACTTCCAACAAATCAAAAAGTTGCACGGTGCAGAGGACTGAAAAACTAATGACAAAGAAATGGAAAAAAAAAGGGCAAACATGAAAAAGGATGGTTATTAGTTTTGGACTAATTATATAGGTTTATGTCATCACTTCCTCTCTCTTCCATCTATAAGTGGAAAAATTTCCCAAAAAGTCAGGTCCTATTTGATTCTCTTATTATTTTATTATTCTGGAAGGTATCACCCACATCATAATGCAACACTGAATTCAAAAACCCTCTTCAGAGTCTGTGACAGAGGGTTGATAAAGTCCCCCTCATTTCTCCACCCTGGATCATAGCTTAACCATCTCCCTCCCTAACCAGTATTCACCCACTTCCCTTGGATTCAGTATTCCGTTCACAGCTGACAAAGCAGCACCCGGACCAAGGCCAAAATGACCAGTTCACACTCCAAGCACGATTTCACCTCGACACCTTACACGAGGCGTTGTTGCACGTCACTCTCACACTGTGATAGTGTTTTTCTGACGACAGCACCCCGGCATCCTCATCCGGCTCATCTGCAGCCGATCAGGCATTCATGGGGACAGCGAGCATCTCTGTCTCTTTTTCCCCCCCACCAACCTTCAGCGGGAGAGAAGTTCTCACTCCCGTGGCCTAAGCTGTTACATTAAACAATTTCCTGGCATTAAGTTTTGATGAACTGGAGGGGAGCATTCAGTTTTAATTTGCTCAAGATGTATCTCGGCTATGCAATGCCACCATTAGAGAGAGTGCAAAGAATTAGTGAATGTCTCCGAAATGTGATCTAGAAACATCAGCATAATCAGTTGAACGCCAAGACCAATCAACAAAGTGGGTCACACTTTCTTGTTTATTGGAATGCACAGGGGCAAAAGAAAAAAGTACTCCAAACATAGATCTCCTTTATAGTGTACAGGTACAGGGATTGAAAGTTCAACTGCACTTTTTTCTAATTCTAGCACAGGCTATCTCAGTAGAAGAAAATCTCTTGCTTTTTGATGCAGAAATCTTTCGTAACCTTTTTGAAACTGTAGGAACAATTCTTGACAGGCTCAAAAAAAAAAGGACATGACAGGATTGGTGAAAGCTCATCTGACAGAAGACATGGGAGGGGGGAAAACTTGAATAATCCGATGTACATAATGCAGTTTAGGCAATATCTTCACCAGCTCGTGACACTTGAACTATCTGGCCAGAGAAACAGAAGTTGGTGGAGGAAGCACTGAATGTTCACTATTTCAACCTTGTCCGAGGATAGTGTTGGGAAATGTATTATACAGCCAAGTACTCCCAGAGGAGTTGAAATATAAGAATGATGGGGAGGGTGCTAGAGAGAAGTGGTAGATTGAACTTCTTTTGTTATAGCAACTTAGCTTCTTGGAAAGAAACTTGGACACTCAAGATTGAAAATGTCTGCCTCTGTGAAACAGTTACTAAAATGCACAAGTTCTTAACCAGCAATCCTTGGATTTTAAATAGATTTTAAAAGGGCACAAATGAACATGTCTTAAAATCTTCCACACTCTAAGCACATGCAAGCAAGTGGCACAGGACTTGTGCTTCAAAATGGCCCATCATATATTTTTACCTCCTTACTGCATTTAAGTCTGAATACAAGTCGTTTGAACCAACTGTCTTTTGGTCGAGTTCATCACAAATCTTCTCAAATCGTCACAAGAGAAACACATGTCACTTTATAGCCTCAAGTCACAAGCTACTCAAATGAACTGCAACAAAGACATCCTTTATTAATGTCTTACTTTTGGCAAGACTTGTGAAATGACTTGTGATCACCCAACTCATTAGCAGTACAGGTTCTACATACCCCAAACTGGCAAAGTTCATATCTTTAAGTTGTTCAATTTTTTGTGTCCAAAAATAGAACAAGACTTGTCATTAATTTTTGGCCAAAGAATGAAAAAAAAATCTCATCCCAGTTTAAATAAAAAATTCCTTTTCCGCTGTAAAAACATTCAACCCCATTCGTGTGGGCAAAATGTCTGCATTTTTTGTCTGTGTTGATTTGCCAGCGCAGAACTAAATCCACAGCTGCATTTTGCCCTGTCTTTCTCACATCAACAACATATGGGATGTTCCTCTTGATCCTTGTGGCTTTTTTTTTCAAGTTGATGATTACATGAGTTTGTGCAGGCACAGTGTGTTACTTTCATCGGAATGTGCACAATCTCACAATGACCCAGCTATAGGCAGCAATGACAAAGAGTCATTAGAATTTATCATTGTCAACAATGAGTGGGTACCTGCCAATAAACCTTTGCACCCAAAGCTTTGCCACCGTGCATGCAGGTGTGTCCATTTAAAAGGAATTTTTTTTGGCAAGGAGAACTTGACGGCAAGGCTCTTACCTCTCGTCTAGTCTCATCCAGGTACTGGAGAATCAGCCTGGTGTTGACGTTGTGACTCCATGTGTTGCCCAGGGCTGCCATGACATAAGACCCTCCTACACCACTGTCTAAAAAAGCCAAATTAAAGTTAATTTTTAAAAAAATTTTGTTTTTACTGGTTTGTTTTGTTAGTTTTGTATGTTCGTTAATTTGTTTGGGGTTTTCTTGACAGAGGTTTGACTTCTCATCCTCTGCCTCTGAAGCAAAGGACTAAAGTGGATAGCCGTTAGCTCACAAACTGTCTGAGTCATCTCCATTCGGCAATATTAATCAATGTTTCATTTGGCATAATTTGATCTAGTAAGTCTTGAGCCCAACCCCATCATGATCAGCGCTATCCATATTAAAAATGAAATACATGTACGACACTAAAATTTTTGCCCAAAAAGGGAATATAAATATACATTTCACAAAATACTAAACAAAACCTGACTTTCATGTGCATTCAGACAAAAGTAATCTTCCAGACTGTGGTATTTACATCTATTTTTGTTTTGTTTTTCTTTGTTTTTGTTGGTTCAGACAGCACACACAAGATAGGAGGGATGACACCTCGACTGTGTGTGCATTGGTATGAGTCCACTTTGTTGGTCACATAAAGCATGACCAACTCTGACCACGCTGAATACAGACCACAGCAGGCAGCAACACCAGTTTTGTTACCATGGTTACACGCATGTATGAAACTATTGGTCAATAATGCATAGCACCCTGCAAGTGCAGCATTATCTTCAGTCTGATCCCCCACTCAAGAGATTTCCTGACACAATAGTTCCTTCACCTCAGGTGTCTGTTGGAAAAAGCCGAATCGGCTTACAGAACCAATTTCATTCTGATTAGGAAAAATGTTAAACCTATCCCAGAATGCACAATTCATCATCACAGTCCATTCTAATCCATTCCAACTAATGAAAGAAATTGAGGGATTATGTTTGAGAAATTGTAGCGCAGCCACACACTACATTTTCGCCAGATTGGATTGGCCAGACTTGGTAACAGGATCCTCATACCCATTTTGCTAAAAAGGGAATTTATCATTCATATTTTGGAAGACAACAACTAATGGAGCGATAACAGTAACCAATACCTCCAAATAGCTGAGGGAAAATTCAGGTTTTTATCTCTTCTCACCAAACAGGCTAATATAGGTCATGACTCACAGAAAGAGAGGAAACCAGATTTGAATTCCCCAGGGGGATCTTGTCAAGGCAGGGCCCAAACCCCCTGATTCCATAAAGGGATTTCCTAACATTACCTGGACCTCAAGAGAAACTGACTTAGAAAAAGACAAGGGAGCAATTTCTGGTTAGCTACCAAGAACCAAGGCGGGCTAAGCCTCACTAGGCTTTTTCCCTATGTACAAGAAAAACAAAATTATTCACATTTGGGTCAGAGGGCAGGAGCAAGTTAGGAAGACAGAGTAGGGGGGAAAATGAGCTTGAATTTCTATCCCATCAGGTGGTAACTGATTTAAGGATGGTACTAATGTTTAGAGTGGGGAAATTAACAATCTCCATCTGAGGTGCCCAATTCAAAATGTTTGGATCTTTTCATAGACAGGTAAACCAACTACATATTTGCTAAGAAGTAAATACTGGTGGCGTGACCGTCTTCAGTGCTGTGACAAGATTGCTGAATTCTGTGACTCAATTCTGGTCGTTTAAGCCAGGGACTCTCTAGTGGAGTCAATTACTCACTGTGACTCACGTCAAGTCATTTTTCTTACTGTGACTCGAGTTGAGTTTAACTATCTGTTGAGACTCAAGTCAAGTTACCAAAAACTGTGACTCAAGTCAGACAGCTCTTTGTACTTTACAGGACTCTGGAATATAAGATTTCCTCACTGCTCTTTGATTTGGAAAAGACTTTTCCATGAGGCCATGGTGAAAGTGCACTTCATCAAATTTGGGGCTAATTTTTCCTTTGTTTTTTTCCCAGCTCCACCAAGTGAGAAGTGAAACCAGCCTTCCAATCAACGTGATTACTTCGAAGTGAAACTGAAATCCTTAAAAACAAAACCGCAAAGGGAAATTTCATCGGTAGACTTACCATATGAAAATAAATTATCAAAGTTCGTTCAATGGGAAGCAGATGGTTTTGTCTGAGAATACTCCCACTCACACTGAATGTCCTTCAGACAAACACTTGGGACCATATGGGTTCAGAGTACAGGGAGTCACACTGATGAAACTGTGAAGTTTACAATCAAGGGAGGGCACTTGGGTGCTATTTTCTGTCTGCATATCCATCATCAGTGCAGTAACTAGTAAAGGGTGAACACTGCATTGGATTTATGAGCAACCAGGCAGCAATAGATTGTGTAAACCCACATGCATAGTAAGGAGCTGGACTTTTGGGCATATTAGTTCAAAATAGTGTATATGTACCATTAAAGAGCTACCCCAACAGTGGGAGAAAATAAGAAATCTGGTCGTAGAATGTTTACTTGGATCCCATTTTAGACAACTATGCCACATAAATCCAGATTCAAGAATATTTTGGGTAAAAAAAAATTCACTTTTGAGACCATTTCTGCCAAGCTCCATGGCTAGCTTTCGTGAAAGGAGCGTGTCGCCAGCACTTCATTTAGATCTCATGAATACAGCTTTTCCAGGATTTTGTCGACGTAGCACCGTGAAAACAGTTCTCCAGCTGGTGCATGTACACACTGAGCCGACATGGTCACGTCAATGCACACAATTACACGTAGTATAGTAACGCCTGTGCAGCTACAGTTGCACACTATCCCAAGTCTGAGGGGAAGAGGCTTACCGCTTTGAACCCATCGTGCCGCCGGAGCGCCAATGGGATCCCGATCGGGCGGACGATGGGGCCACCGCTGGTGAACGAGGCAGTGAAGAAGACCAAGATTGTTTGATACATATCGCTTGGTAAGTTCTGAGTGAAGGACAGATGTTTTCAATGTTTTTTATTTTGTTATTTTATTCAAAAAAAAAGTGTCAGGCTAGGCTGGCAGCTCAGGCGTGCTGGCCTTTGTACGAAAAATATCCAGGAAACCAGGTCCTGCGAGGTCATGACGTGTTTTTCATTTCCATGGTGGTATGTAATCAAAAAAGCATTTTTGCGTGGCGCCACCAACGGTACAAGCATGGAACGTTTTTCAAAAACCTGCAGAATTGGTCCATTTTTTTGGTTGCATTATTACTATTTATTAAGAAGTCATAGTGCCACTTTACATGTATAACTTATTACTTAGATACCACTTGCGTATATTAAACCGTATTCCCATTTTTTTCACCACCGTTGCGGTTGCTCTTTAATTAAAAGGCCCCAAGTCAGCTACAATGAGTAAACCACAACAATATTCTTAACAGCCTGTACACAGACTAATTGAATTACTATTAATTGGGTTTGACCATGAAAAAAAGAAGCTCACAAATAAATTAAAAACCAATCCCCCTCCTCCAAAAAGCTTATGCTAATCCAATCATTGGCCATCCTGACATTTATACACAAAATTTGCCAGTTTAACGTGCAGATCATACCCAGCTAAGTACTTGTTTTGGTTGAAGAAAGTACCAAGGCTACTGGAAAGAATTCTACCCAGAAACAGTCACTACAACTACACCTCATTCATGTATAATACTGTATTATTACTTATATTTTTCTGTTGTCAATCTCAATCTCCTTCTACAGACTCTTCCCACATCTGTTTCTCTCCTAGCTCTTACCTACCTGCCCCTCCATCCAGGGTTCCTGCTTCATCCGTTGATCCCTGACATGCAGAATGCTGAGCTCTGAGCCTTGTGGTTATCTGGTTGGTCACAACCACCTAGGGAAGAAAACGAGAATGACAAATGGAAGACACACACTACAGATTACAAAAACAAACAAACAAACAACCCCAACACCCCAACAAACAAACAAACAAACACCCCAAAGTAAACGCCAAAAAAATTAAGAGAGGCAGGGGAGATAAAAAAACAAGTGGAATACCCCAAAGCTTTTTAGTCTGCTTGTAAGGAATGTACAAGGCTGTATAGGGTCACGGTGAAGACATCACTTGTATGGGTTACAAGGCATACATGAAATGAGTAACTGAGAAACTGTTTTCACCATGGTGCCCATCGTACAGCTTTGGTGGAAAGCGGTCGGATGCAGTATTAATGCAGTGCAGTGGGGGTGGGGCTTGATAGGGTATCCCCCTTGAGCAGACCCTCCCACTTTATCAGTTAGAGAGAGCCGTGTTGGTGTACGAAACCTTTTTCACCATGTTGGTGGAAAGCAGACGGATGCAGTGTTAATGCAGTGCAGTGGGGGTGGGGCTTGATAGGGTATCCCCCTTGAGCAGACCCTCCCACTTTATCAGTTAGAGAGAGCTGTGTTGGTGGGGAATGTTCAGTGATGCGACTGCAACACATACATTTCATAGTCGTTCATAAACTGGGGAAGTGCATTTTCAACCAAAGGAGCCTCTGTTGCTAGGAAAATTGCGCCCTTTTTGGGTCCTGCTTGGGGCAGATTGTGGAAAAACTACTCCTCCCCCCCCTTTTCCCTCGGAGTTGGAGTCGGAGAGAAATCAATAGGGTGCTTAAAATATTAACTAGGTGTTTCATGTAGTTGGAATACAAAGTGCATGTGAATCTTGCGTGTAGAGCTCAGTCTAGGGTCGCCCATTGCAAGGTACATGGGTGAATGCTGACACCAAATGTAGCCACAACTGCATGCCTCTTCTTGACATGTCTACAGCCTTCTATCTTTTATTCAATAAGCGAAGAATGGCCAGCGTGGGTGTTAACAGTGATGGGAGGAGCAAAAAGAAAAACTGGCGGAACAAGAAAATGAAGTTTTCAGTCGTCTCCAAGAAGTGCTTTCATAGTTCCTAGGTTTTTATTTTATTTGAGAGAGGGGTGTCCCAAGATTCTTCAGCTGCCAGTGCCTGTTGGCTTTTGCTCTGTCTCCTCTCCCCGTCCACCCCAAAATGACCCTGGCAAAACCATGGAGCCAGGTCACCATTGCCCTAATAACTTTTACCAAGAGCCAATTTTATTGGAACATTCAAAAGTGCCCAAATGGGAGACAGTTCAAGAGCTAGACCCATAAGGTAGATTTGACAACCCACATTTTAACCAGTATGATATTTCGGAAGCTCTGGTGGTGTTTCTTGTCTTCATGTTGACTTCAGCAGTGATTAGAATTTGATACCATCACTGGCAATGGTACCAAGCCAACAAGCAGGTTGAACATGTATGCTCAATGTCTCTTCAACCAATGGAACTCTAGCTGGACCAAGAGAGGGTGCTATTTTCTTAGCAACGAAGGCTCCTTTGGTCGGAACTGACCTTTGCTGGTTCACAAACAACTAGGAAATGCACGCGTTATGGTCATATCACTATGAACAAAATGAACACTCCCAACCGACAAGGTTTTTTTCAATCGACGAGGGCGAGCTTCTGCTTGAGGTGGATAGGGTGTTTAACAATTTGTCAATTTGCACGTGCAGACAAAGTTCAAGAATACATACAGTGTGGTGTGATGTCTCTTCAGTAATAGTGTCTCATATATGCATAGTCTCCCATCTATATTGCTTCAATTATTCCAAGGGTGAGTGGTGCATCATTATTTCATACATGTATGCTTCTAACAATTGCATTTATTGTGGTCAGAAATCATTACAAACCATGTAGGAAGAGTATCAGATGTGAAGATGGAGAAAATGGCAAAGCTAGTCTTTCCTGGTAAAAATTAGTTTTCCTTTAAATATTTTTATATTTCAAACCAAACTGATTTCCTGTCTAAATGGGGGAGGGGCAATGGGTACTGGGGCCACACTGGGGGGGGGGATGTGATGAAGGGGATCAAATTGTTGGTTATCTTCAGATTAATAGCATCAGACGATGTTGCACTTCGGTCAACATTTCCCTGAACACAAATGACGTATGAAAACGACAAGGATTGATCTGTGTACGCATTCACCACTCAGAAAAACATGACTGCACTCTGGCTCAGCGAGTGCATCGAGTGCATCCGCATGGCATACCCTGGTATTTTTGAAGATGTCCCCGGCAGAGACAACCATGGGAGGAATTTGCTGGGGCCAGGGGGGACCAAAATAGCCTGACGTGACACAGAGGGGGGAAATGATGCATCGAGTCAGGTGCAACATTTGCTGCCTCCAAAACAGCGACAGCAGTGAATGAGCAGACAAAGGGGAAAGGGGAAAGACACTATTCAACAACCTCTGACCTCATTAGGCAGTTACCTAAACTATTGCTGCTGGATGGTTGCGATAAGAAAATGCAGGCATTATTAACGCTCTTGTTCAAGTGTGCTGGCATTTCTGGGAAAAAGTGAGAATCTGCTTTAAAAATCTGAGCAGTGCCTATCAAAGCTGGAGGCTACTGGTCAATCTGTTACATGAGGAGCCATTTCAATGTGGACTAATTTCAGGCATGACAGAAATTCTGTTCCCAAGGCTGAAAGTGTTGCAACAGGATTTGGAAAATAAATCTGGATAATTACTTACAAAATCTAGTTAAGAGTGACACTGTGCAGGCAGTTGCAACTTCTTACTTTGTCTGGCATTTCTATTCATCCAATTAAGCGTCTACCTTCAGGTTATCAGCTGGTCAGGCTTTCATACAGACTGGCAATTGGAGACCAATGTATTGAATTTTGAAGATGTAACAAGTCTTGAAGTGTTTGCATTTGTAAATAAATCTGAAAACCTTTATTTATCAATTAATCAGCCCTACATGCTAACAACCAAGTTGATCATATTTTGGCCAGTAGGCATCAGTGAAAAAAATTAGACTTCACAGAGAAAAGACATTTTTAAGGAGTCATTTCAGTCTTTCAATATGGGATGAAAATAATTACATGCAGACCAGCTTAGTTTTTTTCCAAATACATGATCTGTATGCAACTAGGTTTTCTTCTCTAACTCACAACACCTACCAGGTTTTTTTTTAATCTGTTAACTCTGACTTTGATGTTCATTTTCTCAGTGAAATTTCACCAGTGAGTGCTTAACGGGACATGAGTAATTATTCCTCGTTCTCGGGAGCTATCATCACATCCACACAATCAGTTGGCTTGGTTGAGAGAACTGATTGACTTAGCAAGGTTTGCTTCAGACAATCATGCAATGGAAGGTATTGCACATGCTCAGAACTATGCACACATGCTCAGTACGATGTGCAAATGCTCAGAACTGGGTAAAAGGACTGTTATGTTTGTCACCACCAAGCATCTCAAAGTCTCACACTGCAGAGAGACAGAGCCATGTATTCTTTGTAGATACCCTTATTTATTACAGCTGTGCAAACAGATACAAAAGCCCCCAATTTTACAGAACAGATTTGAAATCATTAATGGCTGATACACTTGAATGAAGAAGCAGCACCAGGCATAACTTTGCTTTCCTGAGAAATGGGACAGCATAGGTATTTACTGATAAAAATCAGACAGGAGTTTCTACCACAGGGATTGAAATGCCACTAACTGGTCAATCATTAACAGAGAGTTGTGGGTCCATTGATTCGCAGGCAAAAACAACACTGTGGAGTGACCTACTTTCTTTTGAGGACAAGACAATTATGACTACTACACAAACTTGAAGTACAAATACTGAAGGGGAAATTAGCAAAATACGCAAAGTATTTAATCCACTATTCATATATACCTGAGACATCTTCCCTGTTCAGTAATGCGCAACATGACCATGTATTAATATGTCATAATGCCCAATGCGATAATGCCTGCTGCGTAAAAACGCAGCACCTGGATACAAGATAATTTAATCCATTCCTATTGGTCAAGAGTCTGTGTGTGCCACAGTGCTGTATACTCAGTGAATGCCCCTGAAGGCTTGTGAAAAAACTATACCTGTTTATTACCTTAACAAAGAACAAATATTCAAAATGAAATCAAAATCCTATAAGTTTGGATTTTTGCCCTTCCCGACGTGTGTTGTAACACTGTATGCTCAGCGTATGCCCCCGAAGGCTTGTGAAAAAACCCAAAAGCGTACTCGGGTGAGACTCGAACCCACAACCTCCTCCTTACTAGTGCAGATGTCTTAACCACTCAAGCACTGAGCTTGCCAGTGTCAGCTGGCTAGTTCGAATTAGATGTAGCAGTGGGTACCCCGAACAACTATTTCAAAGATGGATTTGCGCCTGGGAGATGTAAATTAATTTTAGATTTTTGCCCTTAAAATACACATTGGGAAGGGAAAAGCCCAAAATTAATTTACATCTCCCCAGCACAAATCCATCTTTAAAAATCCTATTCTGGACAATATTTTGAACATTTGTTCCCAATAAGTACAATGGCAAAGTAAAAATTACAAAAAAAAGCCCAATAGCCAAGGAAAAGCTGAATGTCTGCAAGACTGTTTTTGCATCACATTCTGATTAAAAAAAATGCTGTGGAGGCATTCTGTGTCCCTTCATGTGTCTGTGGAGAGACAGAGAGAGGCTGCCTTTCAAATCCAATTGGCATTTTGCCACAGAGTAATGACAACTTCAAACTGAGTTGAATAAATGCGCCAATTAACCTGTTTCTTCTGGGACACAAACTTGTTACCCAGTTGTGGGAACCACACACATGGCACTTTAATAAATGGTGGCACCAGGAACCATTCTAATTCTGTAGCACTGGAGGCACATACTGTACATTACCCAAGTCGGCAACAAAATGTCAGGCAAGCATTTATTAATACGATCAAGACCACCAAAACCTTTAATAAACATCTTGTGAGTTGAGAAATAAATCTTCATATTTATTCTCTTTTTGTGTGACTTTTAAGGAAAAATCTCCTAGTTTTGTAGCAGTAATCATGCAAAGTATTCCGTGCCAGAGTCTTCACTGTTGCATGCACTCACTCTGCAGCCAGTCTACATGGCCGCCTGAGGACACAGGCACCCACATGTGACGTAGGCGATCCACAAATGATGCAGACCATGCCACGTGTTGGCAGTTGTTCCACTGTGAGGGCGATTTTCCTCAACTTTTGAGTTGCTGCACATCTTCAAACAAAAAGTAATCTCAAAACTTTCTGTTGTGAGCACGGATCTCATTTCTTGAAATGGAGAATTTTTAGGGAGCACGAGGCACGGGTATTGAAAATGAAAACCACCGACTGTCAATATTGGAGGTAGGAATCATAACAACAATGTACAGGAAGGAAGAGGTTTAGGCCCCTAGTGGGAACGAATCTAATTGAAATCTCTATTATTGCCCACCCATCGGCTTCTGGATAGTGGGGGAAATTGTTTTGTCTCGCCTCGCTGAGTCAAATCAAATCATACAAGAAATCCATCTCGCCGCAATGCCCAGATCACCTTCCATGGGCTATAAATAGATGAGAATGCTAAAAATACCATAGCTGAATCTATTTTCAGAGACTGTGTCCAATGGTGGTACATGAATGACATTGTCCACCCCATACAATCACTGGGACTGTTGAATTGGACAGCAAAGAGAACACGCCCTATCTAGGAAAGCCACGGGAAACGCATTTGTGGTATGCAGAGTCCAGAGTTTACTCATTTTTTTTTAGATATCTGTGTGAATAGGCCTACCTGACTGAGCTAAAAATGTCCAGAGAACTTGCAACGAAGGTCTCCTATAGGTAGAGTCAAGTTCCTAAATTTGGTAATAGGTCAATCAGTTCTTCCAAAAGATACAAGCAACAACCCATACAAAAGAGTCAGCTGGAAATGATTCTCACTTGTTTGATGATCAAACTTACCTTCCACTTCAATTGAATGGAAAATCAATCTGGCATCATAAAACATTCATTGGGAGAATGTGGCACGCATTTACCAACAGAATCAATCAGAATTGACTTGAGCGACTTCTGTATTCATGTGTATTAGAAGAAAGCCATGACATTGCACTTTTGAGGCACTAAAAGATTCCCTACTATAAAAAGAGGCTAGACTTGAATCCATTATTTTCAGGCTAATTTCATGCAGCTGCTAAGCACAGGTATTTGTTAAGCACAGAAAAATAAGGGTTTCTGGTCCATCTGTAGTGTCGTACCGCATCATCTCTGACTAGAAGTACATGTACCCCCTTACAGACAATGCCTTAGCCCTCACCTTGAGCGGTGTTCTGCCTGGTCTTTTGTTAATATTTATTCAACAAAAAGAAGAGGGCAGGAGCTGATGGGCAATCTTTCAACTAGGCACCTGGCGCACACACTAAGACCACACATTCCAACATAAATTGGCCATTGGTGCAGAGTGTATCCCAGCAGGCATCAACCTGTGCTATGCCTGTGGTGTATCCCCACCAAAGGGAGGTCGACACTGTGTAAAAACTGCCATCTCTTTTTCTGGCTCTGAGCAGATATATACCAATGTTTATGTGACGTTAGACTTGCTTTGCTTTAGCTACAGAACAATACTTTCTAACCAGCTCCACTGAAATTCAACCCTGGCCTTCTATGCTAGGTAAAGGTTTGCGCTGACCAATCACAGAGCACAGGATGAGTTATTCCCTAGTGCGTAATTTGCATTTATGCCAGAACCCTACCATAATTCACAAATCAATCAATTAAAATAGTTCCAGGTACATCAACAGGCAGCGTGATAAAGAAAAATTATGCATATTTGACAGAAAAATATTATTAATAGAAATAGACAGAGATCTGTAAATGCCATAAAATTTTATTTGAAAAAAAAAAGATGTTTAAAAACATCTTCCTGTTTGAAAAATATATACTGCCCATATATTCACAACTTAGAAAAATAAATACTATTATTCTAAGCCCTTCCCCCCTCCCCAAAAAATTCAGATCTGTAGTGTTGGGGTTCAGGGAATGAGACCTTTTATAATGATGACATATACAACAGTATAATCATGACAAATGAGAATAGTAAAATAAAAATACTTCTCTAAAAAAAATGCATCAAGAAATACAAACTTAAGGCCCGGTGGTCCCATGAAACGAGATTTGTTTTTCCCCGGGCTTTCTGGACAGGTTGTTCATGGTGGATTTGAACAGATTTTGATCCATTTAGGGTGTTGGCTTATTTACTGATCTGAAAATAAGACCTCACCCAAAGTGCAGTGCCTTCCTTAATCTACAACTTGCCATCTTTTATTCTCAGCTGGGACCGAGGAATAAAATGTGCCAGTGAAATACAAGCACCTTGAAAACACTTTAAAAAATCAGGAATTTAAATAAATTTTCTGTGACCAAGATTTACGTTTACTTGATAATAGGACTAAGACTCAAATAATAACTTCTGATAGCTCCAGGAGATGTGATATAACTGTCACGCCAAGTCTCCAACTGATAATCAGATTTCTTCAAAAAAAAAAAAGACTTCCCTCAATTCTCAATTTTGCCATGAAGAAAAATTAAGCCTAGTTTCAAAGCAGTGATCCAAAGCAGTGATCTATATAAAACATTCAACTTGACTACATTTAACTGAGCTCTACCAAGCGGAAACTCCAAACCAGATGTTTTTTGCATTGTGAAGCATTCCTCTCTCATTAAGTTCTTATTTGACAAGCAGCAATTTTGTTAAAGATCACCTCTAAGGAAAACATATTTTCTCTGATTTTATCTGTTCAAATAAATATGGAAGCATCCAAATTGAACGCAGTGTTATTTTTCTTCAGAGCTCAACTATAACAGGCTAAAGAGGGCTTTTTTCTGTTCATGCCAAGATGCCAATTCTAAATGTACACGGTGTCGTTTGGAGATAACAGAGAAAAAGGAAAAGAACCCTCGCCCTGTGTTCGTAGTGGATAATCTCTTGTACATGTTGTGCATGCCAAACAATGCATGTAGTCATTGTTTGGCATGCACAAGGGTGTTCACCCTTTTGGCCAATTCAAAATTGCACATACAGAGTATTGTCCAAGGATGCCCCGTTGACAATTGACTGGGTGCACTTCGATATATATCAGCATCAGAAGAGTAAAGGTTATGAATCCAGACCTGCCAACCAATCGTTAGAATCACTTTAATATAATCACCCAGGAAGCCGTTGGTTCCAAAAGATAAACCAGGTTATGAATTTCAAGCTTGCTTAATAATGCAGCACCGTTGTCTGTCGATATCTGTTAATATCGTGCATACTGGATGGTTCACATACTTGCATACTAATGACAACCATTTCCAAAGGACATTTGCCCCAAGGCATTGCCTTTCGATATGTCGGTATCCGTATCTGGCTGCAATATTTTCACAATAAACATTGCTGGATTCCGCACCCTTGGAGAAAATTAGCATCACTGAGGAACTGTTGGCTGGCTGATGCATCAACCAAAAAAAAAAAAAAGAACAAGAAAAGAGGAGAGTGGGATCCTTTTAACACATTATGGGAACTTTAAATTAATGGCCAGACTGATTACCTTGAGGGAGGTATTTTATGCGAGGAAAGTGTTTTTACATTAGGCTGAATTTCGAGTTGATGTGAAACATAAACATGGACGTGCATTCATTAAAGTGACACTGATAACTTAAGTTTACGGAAAATTATAAAAGGGTTTTAACTGGACAGCACTCACAGTAAAATTTAGAAATTATGTTAACTGAGGGAACAGTTCAAAAAGCAAAATATCCAGTAACAAAAAGGGTAGAAATCAGTAAAGTATGACTCCATCAATAAGGCCAGATTTCATTCGATCATGTCACATGTGTAGACTCATGTTTTTGACTGTTGTGATGTTTTAAGAAGAGCTGTGTGCTTCCTAGCACACAAAAGCAGCCATACAGCTTACACATGTGTGTCATGGTCAAGATGTTTTGATAAAAATGTGACACTAATAGACTTCGTGGATGTTCTGATAAGTAACAAACTCCTGTCCTTTTGCCTAGTATGAAACTATAAATAGATTTGGCACACTTGATTTTAAAACTCTGACCAGTACGTCCTCATGCCTACTTTTAAATTAACCAATGCAAATACAGATGCGTCATTTCACTTTTTCTAGTGAACAAGAACTGCAATTTTTCTCATGTCAAACCTTGAAAAGATGCTAATCTTCCACTCTCTGAACACAATATCTCCACATGAAGCTCAGGCAAACTGAGAAAAATTGATTAGAATTCTGAAAGACTCAACATTCTGCTTCCGGCTGAGGTTCAGCAAGATACACTGCATTATTACACAATCCCCTTTCACTCGCTTACGTTATCATCCACAATCAGATTATATTTTCCCTCTCTTTCCACTTCCTCCTGACTGAATCTCTGCCCTGCATTGCCCTCAAGAAACCCCTATCACTAAGCCTGATCCGTAACCGGAATGGATGGCTCTACACTCCTATTACGCACAACGAGGGCGTGTCCAGGTTTATTTTTAGCACCATCCAAAATAGTGCAGTGGACTACAAAACGTACTGATTGCTAAGCCCCACGGACAAATTATCGGGCACAGAACAAATTGTGTTGGCCCGGCTGCTTCTATTCTGAGATGCACCGGCCAGAAGATACGCCGATAATGACCCAGTGACGGAGACAGGTCATTAATTATGTCCGACCTGCTGATGTCATCACGGAGATTTTTGGCGGCCAATGACGACAGTGTGCACGGATAGGATGCCGTGAGACTGCTGGTCCCTCGGGAAGTCAACAGCATGCCACAGGCACTTTTTTCCCTCCTCTTTTGCAAATTTTGGCTGAGATCTGGTTTCAGATGGCCACAGCTGCCCAGTGTCTGTGCATTCTGCTTTATACGCATACGGCACCCTTCCAGCAATTTGAGGAGGTTGGAGAGCTGTGAGAAGAGGGAAATTTGACATTGGGGGAATAAATCGCTTGTATTACAGCACCCTGATGGTGACTGCCAGTCAGACATCACTGATCCCCTGTGGGCCCTGCAACCATCTTTAAAATAGAAACTTCCTATTTTGTCTTGGAGCCCCAAGCAGTTCTGCAATGCCACCAACTAGCCTATGCATTAAGGCTTGGGGCTCCAAAACAAAATTGGAAGTTTCAGTGTGAGCTTTGATGAAGACAAGTAAAGTTCTACATGTAGGTGTTGTATACATGTACATGTAATCCACATCAAGAAAGAAGATTTGTCAAAGACTAAACAAAGGTGTGTGTTTTATACCTTCGTTCAAGGTACATGTAAGATCAATTGGTTTCACTTTGTGTTGCTTGAGGAATTAAAGGGGGTGTTCCATTTGTATACGCTTTCCATGGCATATACATGTACAGTACCTATCATGAAACATACATGTACAATGTAAGACTGTAGTTTTAAAAGCATTATGCCATTAGTCTTAAATTTCAGTGAAAAGGTTAATCTCTCAGCCTAATTGCTAGCCCATTCCTTTGATTTTGCGCTCATCTAAAGGGTATACACATTTACTCATTTAGCTTATTTTTGGATTTTACATGTGAACTATAACCTGTGAAGTGTGAACTGGAAATCTTTAAAATTGCAGCTTAGTACACATGCAGCATTTGTCATACAAAAATGTTTAATTTCATGTTCTAAGACCAGAAGATCTTACAGGTACATGTATGCAATTGTCTTTTAATTTGATTTGTTTATCTAAAGTATTGTCAACTGTAGAAAACTTTTTTAGTTTGAATGTTTGACAGTACATGACTTGTTTAAATGAGCAAAATTTACAAAAATACTTCTAGACTATATTTTCCTTCATACTGTTTCATTGAATGCCCCATCATGCAACTCCTTTCTAGTTGCTTTTGATGATTTTTGTATGGCTTGAAATTTTCTTTTGGTTTGGCTTCTTCATGAAGGTAGAAAAATGAGACAAGCTTGGGTTTGAACTGATTACCTTCTATTCTGAAAAGTCAGTTTAGACATGTACGTCCGACACCAATATAACAAATGCTTTATCTGAAAGTCAAAACAAGATAAAGATGTGTCTTGCCTTGAAGTTTATTAACAAGGGTCTGCTAAAACCAGACACAGGAAAACTACTTCTTCAGGTCCTAGCAATTCACAGAGTTTGTGATACAAAAATGGAAACTGAAAAAATTTAATTTTTTCTTAGTACGTCCGACACCATGGTGTTATGAGTCAGTTTCTACAAGAATAATAATTCTGAGTGAGAAATTTTGTTATTAAATGAATGTACCAACTAGCTGATGTCTTTTATCAAAGTCAAAATCTGCTTCAGGATTATAAGTATAATAACACACTGTTGAAGTGTCCAAAATGTACGTCCGACACCATGGAACTGCCCCACTCCAAAGGAATGAAAAGCAACCCCCCCAAAAAAAATTCAATTCAATCTTTGCACAAAACTGTTATAAATTGGTGTCTGAAAGATTGAGATTTCAACTCCGCTGTCAGACGCGATTAAAATTTAATGGTACGTAATGAGAATTTAATAATGAATGACAAAAAAGAGACGTCAGCCTTTATATAGAATAATCCCTGAACTACATGTATGTGAGGTCAATTCCAATGGTGGGGTTTGGATCAATCCCCACATCATATATTAATTGGACAGTTTATATTCATGCGTAAATGTAGATATCTTCTCTGAGTCAGCATCTGGTAATTCTGAGATGGGTGTTTTAATATGTGGGTGAAATGTCAAGGTCATGGGCATTTCAATCTTTTTTGTATTACTTAGCTTATGGTGAAACTTCAAAGGCAGGATGCAGCACAAGTTTTTGAGTTACGGTCTACTCACTTATATTTTTAATTCTTAATTTAGGTTTTAAGATCTGCCAAAATGACTTTTATGAATCTGTGCATATTTTACAACATTCCAATAATCCTCATCATCTTTCACACATCACTTTAAAATACATTTCACTAGATCTACAGTTGAACATTTTACAATTATCCCAAACTTTCCCAGACCCTTAGCAATCTGCCAGCAGGTTGGAAGGATATGGCAGTTGCCACCAGTGTACTTAAGCATTGATATATCCTGTAAACAATGGGACAGTAGACTCCTCCACACTCATGAGTTCTTGTGAGGTGAGCTAAACAGCAAGAGCATGCTCCGATTTCGAAGACACTTGCTAAAACTGTGTAAGGTTCAATTTAAAAGTAAAGAAAGGGTTACACTGTTTATTGATTCACAACTTTTTCTTTTTTATGAAACCATCATGAATGTGTCCTTAATGATGAAGTTTCACGTTTTTCTAATTTACTGTAGAGGGTCAAACAGTTAAGTACTTCAACATATTCCTGCTGGGATCAAGCCACCTCTTCCTCTTGAGATAGAGTTGTGTGATCACGGTAGCTTTAATTTATTCTAACAAGCAATGGATTTTTGCTTTAATTTGCAAGTCTGCCAGGAAACACACATGTAACTGCTGAAGATGGTTGACACCACTTACCATTCAGAAAACGAGGAGAGCCTTGAAATGTTTTTGGTTGTCAAGTATTTTTTTGTACCAGTTTCTGTCCTAACAACACCAATCAGCTGGCTTGGCTAAAGGAGCGTTTTAGCCCAGTGATGATCTCATCTGAGGTCACACACCAAGTACAAGAGCTTATTTGTGTTCCTCTTGCTTGGAGCAGACACCAGTCTCTTCACACATAAGTCACCTCCTTGCATGGGTGCCTGGTGTACAGCATTATTGATACTCAAGGGCCATTTCAGCTTCTCTACTGGTCACTGGTGAAGGGGTACTTATGCATAGAGTAGCTCGAGGATTGGAAAACATTCTCCAAAAATCTGGATTAAGTTCAATTCCGTCCAAGAACTTCATTCACAATCAAGTTCAAAGTTACCTGGGGAAAAGATGCTTCATAGCAACACTAATAAACTACACAAGTAATAATCACTAACATCAAGTCATGAAAAAGCATAGTTCCTCTCTAAAATCTGATCATCTGACACAGCACCTTTTTCAAGTGTTTGGAATAAAAGCCTTTTGCAAGTTGGATTTGAATAGAATCTGGAACCCTGAGTTATCTTATTGCACATAAATATAACAATTTGAATTCACTTCATTTTAATTAATACTTTCTATTCTAACAGTATAATTTGCGCTGCAAAAGACCAAAAACACATAGGCTAGGGCACATCATGGCAGTTGGCCAAACAACAGCTCTGGGTCCACAAATTACTGGCAGAACCAAACCTTCAGACAAAACATAGGAGACTGTGCCTTTGAAATTCTGCCAAGTCTTGCAAGCCCAAAATGTCCATTACAGCCTGGACAAGCTGGGACATTTAGCTCTATATCTTTATGTTTGAACACAGTGCTCATCTTCAATGCCTTCAGATCTGAGATGTCATTGGGGAACGGAGAGGTGCCCAAATGCCAGGCATACCACAGGCTGATACAGGGTCTCTGGATACCAGTCGCTGTCACTGCCATCAAGGTGCTGGCCTATAGAAGACCAGCTAAACACTGTCTGAATTTTTGCAACAGCTGAATAAGGTTTAAATAAGAAAAAGTAATTCAATGCACAGGATTCAGCTACATTTTCTTATCTCAGAGAAGAAACAAACTCAAACCAGAGATCAAAAAGACCTTCATTTTTAGCAGAAAAAAAAAGTGAACTTACATGTATGCTCCCAAAAAAAGCAATGAGAAATTCCAAACCCTCCTATATCCCTCCACATTCCCATTTTAAGAAACTATATTTCTCACTGTATAACATGACATATTCATTTGGAATAATTTACTTAAAAGCTTCCTTAAGTAAAAATATTAATACAAAATATTCTGATGGAAAATGGGTGAAAATACAGTTAAGTCTTTTCTTTTGACTCTTCTCCAAAAGAGCAGGACCCTATCGCACCATACCAGTAGACCAAGGAGACAGTAGACAGGCTGAGCCTATATGCTGGCGTATATAAGCACAGTGCTTTAGCAGGGCAAATATTGCATGATGGGAAGTTATACTGCTGTATTTTTCACACCAACGCAAAAAGCCACCAAACTAGTCAGAGGCCAGTTTACCCACTACATGTAATAAGAACTAAAAAAAATACGTGATTTTTTTTCCGGCGTACACCATACATATCAGACATACAGTAATTGGTGGAATGCAGTTTGGCAAGGGTTGGGTGATATGCCAAATAAAGGAAATAAAGTATGTCTTTCTATGCACGGTCTCAGTGAAAAAGAAAAGTCTTTGTCCAGATTGAGAAATAGCAGGTACACAGTGAGCGGCATGTGGAAAGTATACATGCAAGTTGACCATAATGCCATGGTTGCTGAAAGGAAAATCAGTTTTATTTTTCACGTCGAAATCCCATTAATGCATCACTGCACAGCACCTCTGCCACTTACAAGTTGTCTCAGGGTGAACTTCAAGTAAAGGTTTTATAGAACACCCCTCATTTTTAAGGACAAGTTTGTGGACACAAGTCACAACTGCAGAATTTGCTTGAATTACATCATTGTGTTTACAGCCCTGCAAAGTGATATTTTTTTTACATCACAAAATGTAAGCGACCAAATGCTGCAGCTGAAATGTGTTTATCTTAGGAAAGACTGTCAAAATGTCAAAAATCCGCAATCACCCTTGGATATGGACAAAGTCCAAATGTACATGTATGATACCTTCAGACCATGGACAAATGAGAAACGTATTCAACACAAAGCCTATCTGTAACAGTTTCCAACCCAAAGCTAGAATACGATTAACAGTTAGCCCTTCTCTGAATAAGTCTTCCTCCTTCTGACTCAATGGCACAGACCCCAATGGTGTCATTCCGGGCCATTTACGGAGAACGTATCCAAGCCCTGGTGCAACAAAAACCAATGGCAAATGTACTTCACCACCTCTCCTACCCCCTAAACTCTTCACACATACAGTTTTCACACTAGGCACACACCCATTACAGCCATGTAGGGTGGCTGCAATGGTGGGTTGATTTTATGGATGGCAGGACCTTCACCGGCAGTAATTTTCTCCTCCCGTCAAAGATAGTGCCATTTACGCACGGCATGATGGTGGTCCCAGCTGCGCCTTACGCTTTGCATGAGAGACAATCATGCTACGCTGAATGTTCCACACTTCATCATTTTTATGCTCTGATGGAATGTTTACTTAGTCTCACACCGTTCTTGTCACAGGGCCTAATTTTTGTTCTCTCTCTAAAAGGAGAACAGAGTACTTTTTAATGGCAGTTAGGGGTGAAAAACCTGTTTAGAAAAAGGGATGTGTTAATAGAGGACCAACTTTAGGTGGCCTGGTGGCCATCTTGGATTTTTGCCGGCCATCTTAGATTTTGAACAAATTTCAAGATGGCGCAAAATCTTATTTTGATCAGTATGGTCTGAAGTACCAGAATCTGTTGAGAAAACCTTGACAGGAAAAAAAAAGGCAATTTTTACTTGGCTAAGCCCTGTCTATAAAGAGAGCTGCGACTGAGCAAAATGTATCTTGTGCAAACTTCTTTTTATTGTACACAGCGAAATAAACAAAAGGGGTTGTTTCCAGACTTGTGGATTGGGGCGGTAGGATGTGAACCCCCGTGTAAAATGGCACAGCAATCAAAATGTGTCAAATAAACAAAGAGGGGGTGAGTTCAAATGGTCACTGATTTTCAGCTCAAGTTTTCAAACGTTGCATGGCATTTAAACTTCTAAAATGGTTTGGGGTGTGGAAAATTCAAGAGCAACACCTTTCAATAGAAAAACTGTAGCCCAGACTACACATGGCTATTTTTTGGTGAACATCTCTCTGGAGTTCCTACTCCTTAATTTTTTTTTCAAAGAACTATCTGCAGTACTCACAACAAAATCCTCAGGGGTAATTTGCATACACTGGGAGCAAGGAAGAATTACACCAAAATCCATTGCATACATTCTATTTTCATATTTCTACTTTTCTCCTTTTGGAACACACACAGGAAACAAGAACATCAGTAAAAGTTAAAAATAATTTTAAACTACATTAAATTAGTTATGTCATTTATCGAACATTCCATGCTGTTGTTCATGTATCTCTTACAGAACATGGAAATAAAGCTGGAAGACTAGCAAACTTGAGTTGCACCTGGGTAAGAAGCAAAGAGAGACAAGGTGTTTCGCCCATGGACAAACTTTAACGCCACTATCTGTGTGTGACCCCACCAACATCAGCCAGACAGTCACCCACGTGATCCTGATTCTTAAGCCCACAGAGCTATCACACTCACAGAGATGGCAACTTTTTCAAAATGAAAAAGAGTAATCCTATCGCACTTCCAGTTCCAGTTTTCTGACCAATCCTTTTTTTTCGGCGCGACCCTATAAAATCCTGTCATCTTTTCTTTCAAAACAAACACCTGTCGACAACTTCTTTTCATGTCAAAACACTTGTACCGGTATTTACCTGACTAGCATTGTGCAAGTGTGAATTTTAATTACATGTAATTGTTAATTATATTTCCACATTAATTCTAGTAAGTTCTTATTTTAATCAATTTTGGGGCAATTTTTAGCAACTTTCGTCCCATCTAATCAGCACAAAAAAATGGTCAAAAAATCCTTACCTACCGACCCTATTTAATCGGAAGCAGAGCTATTTTTTCTGGGCCTAACTAATGTGATTCTTGGTGTCACAAGATCCAGTGTGGGCAATGTTTATCATGTCACAGTTACATGCATTGCAAAAGACGTAAGCTTCTCCATGACAAGACTTTGTAATTAAGGCCCTTTTTAGAGGTGTATTCATCCCTGAACTTCTGCTCACTTTTTGCCACAGTGCAAAATAAGTCCATTTGCTCACCAAATATCCAAGAATCAAATCCTCGACAGTCCTCCACGTGGTCAACTTTAACACGATCATGATGTTGGACACAAGTGTGTATGATATCAGTACATGTACAGTACAATGCAGGGACGTAGACAATCATATTGCATATGAAGTGGAATCGTGCCTATTCGCCTCCTGTTCATCAAAGCATTAATCAGGGCGAACGGATGATTTAACCATGCTGGTTTCTGCCGTTACTCACGCAGTTTGTATGCAAAACCTGAGGGATACCAGCGACACATTTCTGACGCCTGCATACCAAGGCCTGCTCTGTGCTAGCTTACGTAGAGTTTATACACACTGTCTGGTTTTGTACCTTTGAGTTGGAAATTGTAAAAATCTTAGTCTGGATTGTACAGTCATAAATGGACAAAACAAATCGTAAAAACAAGTTGGCATCTCTGCACTCATCAACAGCAACATGCAGCTTTGCCTTAAAGCATTGCACACAGACATAAGTATGGTCACCATAGGATTATACATGAAAGTATATCCTATTACACTTCACCATTACACATTTGTGACCTGTCACCACAAAATGAGCTGAAAATTCGAATTTTCAAACACTGAAATTGGTGTTTCTTGAATAAGCAGAAAGAGAGCTTTTCAATGGTATTTACATGAAACACTTAACGTAAAAGTATGAGGTGACTACGTGGCATTATTCTGGCAGCTTTGCGTCTTTATTTCTGACATTGTTTCAACATTTCTGACTGGGCAGAACTAATGCTATCGTTGAAATTGCTGAGAAAATGACATTTTAAAATATCTTACCCTGCTAACAAAATTGGAATTAAATAGAGGGGTTACTCTTTTAAAAAATTACAAAATGCCAAAATTGTCTTCCACTTCAATATTTGACTTTGAACCCTCCAAACAGGAAAGAACAGAATGCGACTTTACACTCAGTTTGTCGTGCCAGGTCACATTTGGGTTTTTTTCAAAAGCATTTTAATCTGTTGCCACCGGAAAGGCTTACGCTGGTCTGCTGGTCTGCTGGTCAAGGTTTCAGCACTTTAACGAGCTAGTGGCTATATTTTGTTCCCGCACTGAGAGTCTGAAGTGTCTATTTGTAAAGCTTTGATCAACCAGGACAGTTGGAAAACGGTTCCCGTTTAGATGGACAGAATGTTTGCATCAGTACAGTCTATGATTACCTACCAGCAAAATGAATAGCGATGTTCATGGTGGTTAAAGAAAGTGATAGAAGTGAAAACTGGGCAGAACACCATTCATTTCAAAAGAAAAGTATAAAACTTCTCTTTGTTGATTCTTGCTTTCACTTATTTTTCGTAAAAAAGGCTGTGGATATTCCTTTTCCTAATGCAAGATAATCAAAAGTTAGAAATAAAGCTAACAAACTCAGTATGACTATTAAATATTTCTTTTATTTTGAACAGAAAAGCAACACCTTGTTCTCTGATGCTGTGCACGTAAATGGAAGTGATTCATGAAGGTTGATGTGTCATTCAATGGTTTAATTGATGTCACAATCATAAAAAATACAATTCAAATGTTTTGGTTGAAACAACTGGCAAGCCAGTCACAAACTACAAAGCAGCTCCTGAGACAAGGTGTAAGTGACACTTGGAAATTGAGAAAACATAATTCAAGAAACCTCAAAATATGGAAGTCCACTTGACATGTTTTCCTGAGCCAACCTTGCCGAGAGGAGAATACTGGTAACATGACTATTTTATTTATTAAAGCAAAGTGCTGGTTGTATTCATTCCCGGCAATAAATGGCAGTCCTGAAGGCTTTCAGGAGGGACGGGGGTTATTTGGGGAGCTGAAATCACACTCAGGAAGAGTGGATGAAGATGCACCACAAAGGTTATCAGAGCCAGTACCTGCCTCCAGCAAGTTAAGAGTCAAGGGAGAGATAGGAGGGGGGGAAGGTCTGTGCATTAGAGGTCAAGAGGAGAGGTGGCTAATGTACCCAGCTTTCCAAAAGAATGACGCTGATGTCATGAACCTTACGCAAGACGTCCCTTCCACTACGTCACACCTGACTTTGGCTGATGTCGGGCTTTGCGTAAGGTTGGCATTTCCATTTTGGGAAGAAGAAAATGGCTGTGTGATGGAAGAGAACAATTATGTTTATCATGTGTTAACTTGGGAACTCAAGGCTGGTATATGAGGCTGGCAGGTGATGAGAGGGGAAAAATGGAATTGCAGAGATAAAAAGCAAGGATGGAAAGAACTTTAGAAGAGAGTTTCAGTCAATAAAAAAAGTTGCATGCTGCAGGGATGCAGTTAAGAAATTATCTATTGAGTAAAAAGTTTTTTATGTCCATGTGGAATTTAAGAACGATTTCAAAAAATAAAAGGTCTATGACTGGTCAGCAGATGAATTACACAATGGTGACAAGCCACTGTGTGAAGCGGCCGGCACCAGTATCTGCAAAGTACCAGTGGTCAGGCTATGCAGCTGGTCACAATGGGCTAATCATGGATAAAACAGGCATGTGACCATAATGGACAGGCAGTCAAACTACAGGAGTGATCCTAACAGCCATATTGCTGAAAGGTCCATGCTTCGTTTTCATGTTCCATTCTTAGTACTGCTTTTTAATTACCACTGAAAACAAACTTAAAAGAAGGTATGCTGTCAACACACACAAAAAGTCAATGCACAAGTTCATATCTTTTCTATTAAAAGTATCACCAAGAACTATTGCTTTTTGGAATCTGTTTCTTTAAGGCCACAGTATTTTGATTGCAATTTACCCAAATTCCCTTTCCTCCAATAAACATTCTGAGCTCTGCCTTTCAGTTCATCAAACAAGAACATACAAAAAGATACAAATACCAACTATTCCTCAAAAAAGAAAAACAACTGATGTAAAAACATGTGCAAATAATAGTAAGAATAAGTGCACATGCACATCAGCTAAAAGCTGTGTAAGTCCAACTCTCATCCATCACAATTTTTGTAGGAAACACAATTAATTGTTCCAGTAAACCAACATGTACGCATAACCCTCAGCTTGATCAGGGATTAGTTTGTGTGATTCTCCAAAACATTTTTGAACAAAATCTGAGAAATTGACAAAAAACTAAAAACATGTAAGCAGCAACCTGAAGCAACATTTAATAGCTCAGAGTTATCACTGCACTTACACTTGGACGGTATGGTTGAAACTGTTCAACCATTACCTCTTTAAAAAAAAAATCATTATTTGAACAACTTTTAAAAGCTCAATTTAAATTTCCACCTCCCTCTTCCGTTTCCCTTTTTTTGCCCAACAAAGCATATGAAAATGAAAAAAAAACAAACAGAATAGAAACCAAATTACTAATGTAACAAAATACAGAAGGCAGTACCAGCATATCAAAAATTTCTTCTGGCCTGATCAGAAATGATACCAGCACAAATTTTTGTGAGTAGCTTTATTTCTTTATAAACAATGTGTTTGACTCACAGTTTTGCCCCAGGAAGCCAGTGAATTCCCCTGTCAACCAGTACAGGTACATAGCTTTTCTCAACTGGCACCAGCCCGTTGAGAAAAGAGCTTCAAATTAATAATATCACCACAAGAGCCTAACACAGTCTGTATTGTTTAAGTACATGTAGCTAAATCCAGCTGCACCAGTTTGCGCCTTTTTTATGCGTTAGCCTGAGGGGACCCAAAATTGTGATATAATATGGGCCGGAGATAATGAACATGGGATCGCAATTAGAAAACCCTTTACAGCATAGTGCATAAGGCCTCACACTGGATGGTTCCATGCAGCTAGCATTTGAACTGCCTGGCATACCGTGCACTACAGCAATTTCTTGTGGGCCAGAATTTTCCCATGAGAGATGCACAGACGCCTGTCAAAATATCCAATATACATTCTTGATCAAATGCAAATGGCACAACGCATACACGATTCTGACAAAGGACCCCAAATAATGATTTACGGGTTAGTCTTGATTGCAAAATGCCCTCATTCATGGCTGAAATCGTAGGGACTGTATTAGTGCAATATCTCGTCCATTCTGTTTATAAAAAGCATCCATTTATTTCATTTGTTTCAGCCATCGCTGAGCAAATGAAGTGGTCTCTGAATGCCTTCCATAAATGCAAAATATGCATGGAGGAAATTATAAGGAATCTTCCACTAGGAGGTCCGGGGGTGGATGGGCCATTTCTGCTGGCAGTTTCTTCTCACTCACTGTTTTTACTGCTCAGCTTGCTTACTCAAGTAAAGACAGCTGGATGTTTGTACATCTCACTCAGTGCATTGTACCACAGAAGGCACAAAGAACTGGTATGGAAGGGTGATGGCTTTGAACAGTGAGGGACTCATGCAACAGTCTGCGGGAATGAAGTAGCAATATCTCTGTACAGATGTACAAATTATCATTTTAATTAGATTGAGAATTAAACCCTGATTCATCTGATTTTCAATGGTAGAAAAAAACCTCTGTTGTAGTGAAATAAAAACACCCCGTCCATGGGTAGAATGGTACCACCCTGACATTTACCAATGAAATCCCATATGACACGCAATTAATTTACATGATTTAGGGCTATGCCTCTACACAATTTGGTAGTAGCACAGGGATAGTGTGCACACAGACAATGTACAACAAAAAAAAACTGAGATAGAGGCAAAATAATCCTCGCAATTCACAGTACAGCTAGCTGTTTCTGAACCAGCCCCAGTAATACTCTATTGCATAACCCATACAACCAATTGTTTCGTGCATTTACTGTCAGTGCTGATTGCCGGCAATGTCATGTGACTTGGCCAATGTCAGAGGTTGCATATCTGCATGACGTGCTGCACTGGCCAAGCCAGGCACTGGTCGACCGCAGAGTGTGAAGGAAACGTCTGTGGCTTGTGTCATAGGAAAGGATATTGAGTAGGGGGACAGCACTGCCTGTACATGTACACTGAGCACGCATGCACATTGCCAGTGTACGCCTGCCATTAGTTGGATGTAATAATCACCGGGCTAAGTTATCGGTGTGTTAAATTATGATGAGCATCAGTCCGCAGGTTGTGTGAGTTCTGTGTGTCCACAGCTGTGGATGTGTACAGATATATCATGTGCTGCTTGCCAATGACAATGTAAATAATTCCAATTTATCTTGCTGGGCTTGTTTCCACTGCATGGACATACATCAGCAATGCTGCCTGTTTGTGCACGGGATTCACAAGGCTGCACAGATGAGCCATGATGTCCCTGGATCAGCTCCCCTAATGTGTGGATTTACCAACCAGCGAAGGAGGGAGGCTACCATGTGACGTGTGGGTTCAGAGCATGGCTAGTGCTGGCATTCGCTCTGATGGTATTCGGGCTATTCTGTGACAGTCACCTGGGCTCCCGGCTGAAGATGGGCCTAGCACCTAGCTTCCCCATCGAAATGGAGCCTATTTCCTTCGAGCCTTCGGAGTTCTTCACCAGTACCGGTAAGCGCCGTGTCGTGAATAACCAGGAGCTGGTGGTGCGGTGCCACGCCACATCATTCCACCGTATCCACGAAAATATATACGGAGATATGCTGGAGGCCAGGCGAAAGTTTCTCGTTCCTAGACAGCACTTAGAAAAAGTTGATTTTGATGAGCTCTCGCGTGAATACCCGCACTGGAATGCTGCCAACATAGCAGAATTCCGCATAGAGTTTATTAATCATGATCAGGACGAAGACGCACTGCTCAACTTTGAAGACACCTGTAGAACTCTGGATAAATTAGGCGACAATTCACCTCTGGATCTAAGATATCACTACTACAAGGAGACCATGACGCCAGAGCTGGAAAAAGTAGATTTCCACGACTTTTTAAAACTGTGCGATAAACTACGCCAAGCAAAGGACGAGATGGACGCTTACGGACTTCCAATGCCGACGGGAATATCACCACTTTCTAAACAACGAAACACCATGGAGAGGTTAGAGCGACAAGCCCTAGCCGGGGCCCAGGGTGGACACAACTGTGAGTGTCCAGCCGTGGAGGCCGGTGGCGAAAACCGACATGAGAATCCAAGCCGTAGCCGATCGTGCAAAGGGAAATGTAAAGCTAGTGTGGGTCGAGTGGATCACTACGCCCTGCGACAGCAGCAACAGCAGGAGTTTGGGGATCCCTGGGAGCTACGACCAGACTTCATCCCGAAGGCTGTGGATGAAACAAGGTACAGTTCGGATGACTCCATTGTTAATGTTGACAGGGTAACATGACACAGATATTTTCTAGGTTCCGTAAGCAATAACCTGTACGATGCGCAAACAGCCAAAGTACACACTCGACTGAACCTTCCAAACAAGTTGCGATACGATACGAAAAACTGAACCACGGAAAGATTTGACTGAATTAACAAACGTAAAACAAGAAGAGAAATTACAACGCATTCTTGACAGGTTTTCCAGCTGTGAAAAATTGCAATACACTATGTGTATTGAACAGTGACGGAAAGAACAAAACACACGAAATAAACTGAAACAAAGAAGCAGTATATGCAAGTATTTACATACAGACAAGATATAAAGTACTATAGCTGTTAACAATCGTAATAATGTTTAAAAATCCCTTTCAATATGGGTTTGCTTATTGAAGTATTAATGTTGGACTTCCAAATTAAATTTGAAATAGATGCTGGAATGCCATATCCCTGAACAATATCCAGATACTCTTGAAGTTTGATTGATGGTTGCTCATGCCATGATCATGTGACAAAGAATTGGCCACATTTTACAAAGAAAACAACCTTCCCTGGTTTTAGTGTAAAACACTCATTAATGCTGGTTCTCTAAATTTCCACATCAAGTCAAGCAACTATGACAAGAACTTCTTTCACGGAAGTCACCAGTTCGAGCGTTTTTATTCAGGGAAAGGTTTATAATTTGTCGCCAATTTTGCAAAGTTCAAGCTTCAATAGTGCCTGTGGTATGGCTACAGTTCACCAGTATGTTGTACATATGATTTTCTTTTCCTCCGTAATAGTGTACAATTTGGCATGCGTATTGCTTACAATTGACTGTGCTTGACACATCTACACAGGGTTCCAGAATATATCAATCAAAAAGTGAAAGTCTTGGTCCCCTAACCCTTACCCTCAAAATGAAGGGGATGGGGGAAGTGTACCAGTTTCAAGTGGTTGTCTTTTTCTTCTCAATTGAACCCTTTGTTGAGCTGTCATATTACAGTACAGTTATTGGGTGTCTAGAATTACACTGCATAGGCGTCTTTAACTAAATAGGCCTACATAGCCTGCTTTTTCTCCCCCGTACAATTTTGCACCTACAAAGTGCTCCTGGCATAATATACATGTATCTGCCTAAAATTAAAAAAAAAGTCAAGTACAATTTCTTCTTCATTCGTAGTAGGAAAATATTTTCTATGGACAGATATTGCAATATTTAACATTATGGCTTTGGTATCTCGTTTCCAAGTAGACTATATACTATTCCCTTTTTATAAAGCCTTGTACAAAAGATGTTTTTTACAATCTTAGTCATGAATTTGTGGTCGTTTTATGGCATCTTTCTCATTCAATTCTTCCCATTATGTTGACTTATTTAACATTGATTGCAATCAAGTCAAAGTCATGTCTTTTCATCACTTCAAATTGCAAATATGTCACATGTTCAATCTTACACTACTCTTCTCTTTTTTGATGATGTAACATAAATTTGTTAATGATTAACTAAGATACTTCTTAGCAGGATCTTCAAACAGCGAGGTCGAAGCACCTCCAAATGTCAGCTTACATGGCAGGGATTTAACTAGTGTTTGCAAACGATTTTTCCAAATACACAATATTGCTGAATACTGTCTACAAATCCTTTCTTAAATGTACTGCTGCTGAGGCAAAATGTGTCTCACTACGCTCAGCTGAATAGAATTTTAGAATGCACAGATGCAATAAATAAACTTGTTTATTCATTTCAAGCATTTCAGTATTCAAAGATCACATAATCGATACTGATTTTGATTGTGTCTCTTTGATTTTTTCCCCTTGAAAGTTAACTTTATTGATCATCAATTTCGTGTGTATCATTGAGCTTTGTAAAATATTTGTCACACAAGACAAAAAAAAAAGACAAATCAAACCATTCAAGTCATTTATGGCTTAGACAATTTTGGTGTGAATATTTCTTTTGAAATGCTAGCTAGATCCCTGCTGGTTGGTGAAATAAATAATTCAATTTGTTGACATGTGATTGAGTGCAATGACATGAATGTCATATTTTTGGGTGGAGCAATATGTACATGCTTTATGGTTAACTAATTGACAAGAAATACACCCCTTTATGAAAAAAAGCCTACGAAGATCTCTAAGCATCTTTCCGACTTTCATGGTTCTAGGCCTGGAACTTGCTTTAAAAATTTGGCACAATAACAACTTCATGCTTGTATCAGTTTTTTGTAAACATGAAAAACTCACGTCAGTACAAAATATCTGCCATCAAGCTCTTTCAACCCTAATTATTCACAATGATATTTACAACCTCACAAAATCCTGATTTCATTTTATTTCTTCATTGCACAGGTTTAAAGTATACATATGGTACAACTGAAGATGTGTGATGTTCTCAATATGATCTAACAAGCGATGCCCATCAGTATCCAGAACAGTCATCTCTTTCCCTGTAAATACACAATACTTTTTACCTAACTGGAGTACACAGTGTACATTAGCATGGTACTAGGCCTGTTCAATATTCATTTTTTCTGAAACCGATGTATCTTAAAAAAAAATATTAGATATCATGCAATATTCGATATTATCGTGATGAAGTCATTTTTTCCTGGGGGGGCTTCACGTCCGCCACCATTGTGTCACGAGGTCTGCATAAATAAAGTTCGATCACATGATCAGACGCCAACAGTGCCGTTCCCTGAAGCGTGTGTTGGCCTAAATGTTACTTTTCATTGGGCAAACCCAACTTGAATTAATTTCTAATTTGTTTTTAATACCACCAGAACCAGAAGAAAACTAACTTGAACATTTTTAATAAGTGAAAACGGTTAATCATTGTGCACCTTGAAGTATCTTTCACATGCCAAACCAAAAACAAGGAAATTTTGGTATTGCGCGCTGCACCATCTTCCATCGCTGGTTACCATTGAAAGCATCTATAGCCACGATATTAATTCGGATGGAATGAAACCAACAAAGTCAAGTTCAGCTACTAAGTAAACTACCGATGTATGTACACGTCCCCTTGGAAATCTCAAACGCCATTGGGTGTCTAGAACGAATGGGCGGTATAAGAATGGAGCAGCAACAAATGACTGTCACGTGGTACATTAACCACATGGTGCCGGGGTTTCCGGTATCGCTCTCCTTCGGTTGATACGCATAGCTGCCCGAAATCAGACAGCAGAGCTGGGCCTTGTAACAAAAGACCGTACTCTGAACAAAAGACCAAGCTGCTGGGAATTGCCAACATATTTTCAGTTGCCAACAGCGGAGGAAATCCATCACTGTTTTGAATGATTATACCACTGTTTGTGGCATTCAGTGCAAGCGGATTACCACCTGGGACAAAGGTGCTACAGGGATGAGCGATACAATACTGCTACATGCTAATCTGGTTTGCATTTGAAAAGACGCCAGCAGCACACTAGGCCAGTTTCGGGAATAAAAGAAAATTACGCAACACTGCACAATCTGGGCTCTGGGCAGGCCTGGCTGAAATTCTCGGGTGTCAATAGATGTTGTCTGTCAGATTAGAGTAGCACCAGACAGTCATTTCTGTGAGTGTAAACGTCCAGTAAATGAAGTTATGAATTTATGAAGAATTTTGAAAACGTAAGATCTTGAAAATCCCCCGGGTATATACGTCATACAACTTCAAATTAAACCCGGCGGCATATGGTTAAAAAGAGCTGTCTACCAGACAATCCAAAAAATATGAATTGAGCCCCAAATTGCCTTATTTCAGTGAAATTAAAGGAAACGAAGTTATTTTCTGTAAATCTTTGGGAATTTGTATCATTACAAACATACAGACCACTGTTGCTCTGAGTGGCTTCTTTTTCCATGTGGTACCACAGAACCGAATGCACTTGGCCACACCCACTATTTTACATAAATTAAGTTATGACCATGTACCAAAAGTCATATTTTCCCAAAATTCACGTCAATGTTACTTTGGAGTTTATTGTTGTTTGAACTTTTGGAAATAATGTTCGTCAAACTACGTACAATGTTTTCCTCAGTGATAAAAGCAAGATTTTAGTGACAAATATGACACTTCTGGATAAGTGGAAAATACAAGAACACTGTGATTGAGCTTTCATGAAGTCCAAATAAATGATGTCATTAATGCCCTGTAAAATCAACTGCATATCGGCACGGGTATTGAGACAACTTGAATCCTGGGCCAATGGTTCCCTTAAGTGTGCATTTGTGGCGCTGATCAGTGACTCGGCACTCAGACTGCATGTTCAATTCCGTTCTTGTCACTGGACGAAAGCAATGCGGTTATTGCTCCACTAACTTAGCAGTGGAAGTACAAAGAGAGAAAAATAAAGCAGTTTCGACAATTATCATGATATCGAACAGGCCTAGCATGTACACTTTCTAACCAAGTCACCTTAAAATGCAGGGCTTCTCGTGTTACTCAAAAAGTTTCTGAAAGATTTTCTAAAAGAGTAAAACATAATTTCTGTTGGGCACTAAGAAACACACAACACAAGGATGAAAACAGGAAAACGATTCTAGTTGCCATCCTGAAACAACTGAAGTGATATGCACCATTAGCTCTAAATAATAACAACTACTAAATCTGGGGAAGCAGCATAACTTGGTCAGTTTCAAGCAACATGACTTACTGGGAAAAAAAGGCCAGAAAAATCAGGCTTGTTGATACAGTGGCATTTTGTCACAATCTGAAGAAAAATATCACAAACGTACAGAATTCTGGCTCAAGTCCTCCAGAATTGCTCTTCATCACTTTTCTAGTAATCCCATCTTTTTAATTGGAAACCAAAATCAAACATGCAGCTGAATGACATCTCCTCTTTAGTTATTTCAATTCAACTGTGTTGATAACACAGCTGTGATATTCTGATGTATAAAGGAAGTGCGGTCAAAAAGATTTTTTTTTTTTGGAAATCTAAAAGTTGCAAAAAAGAGGTTTTTATATGTTCAAAATAATTAAAACATTTACAAAATGTTTATGCTTTTTACCAATCTTTGTTTGAATATCTTGTGGATAGTTCATCATTGCAAAACAAAAACATACCATACAAGATCAGGTTAAACCAAACATTACAACATTAGACTGATGCCTCATGGTAATTACAAATGAAAATCTATCTGACCTTGTGTTGATATCCTCTGCTGATGCATACATGTATTTCATCTGAGGAGGTGTTCGGGAATTAACAGAAGGTAAATGAATTCTAGTTAATTAATGACCCACCCCCCCCACACCCACGCTCCTGGTGACATTCTGTATTGCGATCTTAAACACCAGGAACTTGCCACCACAGCATAATACCTCCGCCTATCACATCTTTTCTTTCTTTTTTTTTACTCTGAAAAAAGCCATGAAAAAAGGATGGCAGAGATGTTCACTATGTGCTTTTGATACAGTAAGTCAAAATATACATCAATGAATTGCAGTGCTCTTTTGAAATAATGTCCTATTTTATCACTGAAAATGTTTTACCTGGTTTAAATACACCTGTTTCTAAATAAGATGGCAAATGCAGATGTTTTGGTAAAAAGGTTCAAGGTTCTTCAAATAGAAACCATCATAAATTTTGAGTCTTTTTAAGAAATCTTTTCCAAGTGACCTCTGATTAGATTTGCCAAGATATAGATGAGAAAGACCTTTTTAGGGCAATATAAATTATACAAATCTTCATTTCTGGGGAATACTTACCTTGATATTAAGTGCTGGTTGAGGCAATCTAAACTCATCAATTTTTTATGACACCAGAATTTTTTTACGGAAAGTAAAATCAATTCAGAATCAGATTTTAAGAAGTTTCAACTTCATGCAGGACAGGACTCCTAAAAAATTGGAAAAAGCTGAATTACAGATGGGCGATTTTGACATGAGTTTTAGGACATGGCTACCATCAACATAGGTTGCAATAAATGTTCTTATTTTTATATCCAGTGTGCTTGACGCATGCATCCAGTAAATTATAAATGTTGCACTTTATTTCTGTTTGACTTTGGGGTGAGATTAAAATAAATAAAAGTAATCTTCACTGTGCAATTTTTACTTTTTTTTAGTTCATGATACAAACATTGTTACATACCTTAAACAATCTTTCTCCGTGATTTTTTGAACAAAGTACTATTTAGTAATGTTAAAAACAATTATATAAAAATGTGAATTTTTTCAGTTTTTCTGGGTGTTATTTAAAAAAAATTGTCAGGCATATGATATTAAACAACTAGACAGCTTGTTATAAACTAGACTTGATATTTTCCGCCTTGTATCTAACAGAGACATTCGTGCAATTAGACTTTGCAGAAAAGAAAAAAAAGAAATCTGTCATTCAGTTTCATAGGTAGCAAACACACTGATTTGATCTTGCAGGATTTTTAAAACTTGAGTGGCGTGAATTTGGTGGAGTTGGTTACATAAAAACAGCTTTGGATGGGACTTACACGGGAAAGCTGCGAACATTTGGATTGTGCCCATTTATGCATTATGTGGTGTGTAACTGTGCCAATTTGTATAATTATGCCCACTTCTGCATAATTAGGCAAACTGGGAATCATAGTTGCAGATATGAATATGTCATAAATACAAGTTCCATTTTTTTAGCATATTTATGCACATCATGACTATTCATGCCTATTCATGCCTGCTTATGCATATCTGTGCCAATCAAAAGCTGTTAGTTGGGATGAATGCCCATTGCCTATATTGGCCTTAAAACTTGTACATAAAATTAGGTGTGTTGATACCATGTATTGATTACTACCAATTTTTTTACAAACCCTCTCCCAGAAATAATTTCCAGGATTTACCAGTGTTCCTATGATTGTCATTATCCCCTTGAAGGGTTTAAAAAAAAAAGAAGCAGATTGGAACTTTAAAACAGCAATTTCAGCATTTAAGATTACATCTTGTCTGTCTTTTACCGTGTGTTCTTTTTTATCTGTCTGCTGTCTGAGCTTTAGTTTACATGCGTTTAAAATGGCACTTTCGCCAAGTTAAGTTTAAATGCAAAATCTCCATGTAATGAAATAACGTGTTTGATTTTCAAATTCTGAAGAATACACATCATTTACATCTCCATGTAATGAAATAACGTGTTTGATTTTCAAATTCTGAAGAATACACATCATTTACATTTTAGTGATGTTCTTATTTAAAATGACTGCGCCACCCTCGCAATTTTAATAAATTCTTTAAAAAACAAAAAAATTTCAATCATTTACATCAGTTTTCCTTTACAGAAAAATAATTGTACATCCAAAGAAAATGTCAAACAAAATTATTAGAAAAAGGTTAAGTCCTAAAATAGTTACTGTAAATCAACACAAGAAATTTAAAACAAATAAACAAAAAAATCCAAATAACTACAGAAGAAATGAAATTAAAAAGGAGAGTCAAACAACAACCCCTGGGCAGTAAGTGTGACTGATATTTGTAACCACGATGTGTTTCGTGGTCTCCTTATACCCAAAGACATATTGCTCACAGTATCCAAGATTGTGTACGCTGGCACCATGACTCTAAACATTCAATTCCCATTCTGAGTGGGTTCAGGCCCCAGATCCCTTTGAACAGCAAACTTAAACCCCTGGATGATCAATATTGGTTTATTGGCAAATTTAGTCATTGTCCTCTAGAATCCAAATGCTGGTAGATCCTTATGCCCACGCAGGAGTACAACTGCCAAGATGAGTCGGCCAAGGACACTGTACTTGCCTTTCCCATTGCTGCTGTTCCACTTACGTCTACTCGCCTCCTGTGCCCATGCCCAGACAGACATGACAGTCAAAAACGCACAGCGGATTCTGTTGCAACGACTGCAACTGCTCCAGAAATTAGAGTCTCTGAAAAATGGTAATACTTGCTGTTTGTGATGTTTCCATGTGGTCTTTACCTATACATTTGAGAACTCTCAGAAGGATGCTTCAGGCATTGAGCGTCACAGCGTCTGCAAGACGCTACATGACAATGCAAATTTCCATTCTCTTCTTTTCAATTAATTCTCCGCTACCGTTCAACAGAAAAACAAATTCCAGAGGTAGTCCCAGCACATTCAAACCAAATATAAACCTTGATATATACTACAGTAAATCAATGACACAGTCAGTGCTAGAAGAAAAGGTATAATGGCTTCCAAAAGCGGTCAAATGATGCCAAATAAAATCAAGCTTTGCAATGAATCCTTTATAATAAAGTATCATTTAGGTGACATTAATTTCATGGAGGTAATGATAGGTTACATGGGAGTAGAAATGCATGCATACATGCAGTACACAAAGACAGCATATCAAAAATAATGCATCTTTTACTTTACCAATTCTCTAGTACCGTATCTGCACGTGCAAAATCTACAATCCACAACTTAACAGCCTCTAATATAGGAAATTAGGAATGTGAACGACAAGTGTTTGCTTGGACATCCAGATTTTTTAAAAAAAACCTCTCTAATGCATAGTTTCTGGTTTGTCTGGTCAGCCCATTCTGATTCAAGAGGCAAACTGCAGTCTAAATTTACAATCATAAAAAAGAACCTTAAAAGAACCTCCCCAGTAAAAACAACTCACATGACTACATAACACTCTGAAGATGCAGTCACTGCACACTTTTCCCTAATAATGACCACGTTTTCACAAAAGGTTCTAGAATCAAACTTCAAATTCGTACAAACAAACAGTGGCAATAATTGTCTAAGACAAATCAACGGCATCATTCCTGCAAGTTAGTCTGAGTACCAATGAAGCAATGATCCCACAACTCGTGATGGCATTCTCATACATCCCACCCTCCCAAAGACTATTATCTGTAGCTTCAACAAGAATAATCAAGCGACAAAATACTGCAGAGTAAAGATTTGTTCCATCACTTTCGGAAATAGCGTCTACACATTGCATATTGCCGGCCTCTAACATTATGCAGCCTGATGTAATGACCTAATGTTAAAAGACAAGCATGCACGAGACAGACAGAACTTAAGTGAACTTTGATATTTCGGAAATGACACAAATTGAACTTGGATCAGCCACTCAATCTAACCTTGTAAGCCCCCCCCTCCCATTTGTGCTGTGCATGATGTGTCCTGTTCTTACACAGACAGTCCATGTGGACAGACGGGTGTAGGACAAGGTGAGAGACATTCAATACTTAAGACATTGATTAACACACTCTACTTAATCTGAGATCAATCTCACAGGCAAAATCAACATCAACTATTATTTATTTAGGAAGACTTTTAACGTGATTTTGAAAGATTCCATCAGCCTATATCTGATGCTCTACATATTATTCCCATTTTTTTTTTAAATTTCAGAACAAAGAAAAATTGCTTCTGGAAACAGACACCGGTGTTGTATTACCCGAGCAATCTTGTCTAATGCTGAGTGTCTTCCAGTAGGGAACTATTTCGTATTTTCAACCAACCAAACAACTGATCCTCCAAGTTCATTCTCCAACATCCCGAACCAGCTGTCACATTTCATTTGAAAGATTTTCATCTTTCACTCAGCTACGTGCATCAAATGAAGGCACCAGCCTGATGAGCTCTCAAAAGCCGCTTAACTTGTAAATAAATGCAAAATACATGTTCAGTATCCCCTGAGCACAGGGTCAATGTAACAGAGGTTGTTAAGCAACACAACTCCTGAGGACAGAAAAGATTTGATTCACAAAAAGAGCTTTAAAGTGTGTCACTGTGTTTACTGCCTTTGACTGGTTCTCTGCTTGCAAATTTTCAAAGCTCAGTTTTCTGCTTAGCAAATTCTTGAAATAGAATATTCCCCCTCCCCTTTGTTGGTTAGCAGAATTCATCTCTGATTTGTGTACTTCCTTTACAGCAATTTTTAAAACCCGGTCAAACAAACAATAGCTCTATTTGGTCTGTGCTTGGACTTGCTGACAAAACAGTGATGTGTAGGCCTATGGAAATGGAAAATTCAGTGGAATTCACAAGTGTTGCTTTTGATCTGCAACTCCATTTGCTTTGGTTTACAGGATTTTACAGCAGGGCACGAGACTCGTTTGTATGCAAAAGGAAAGCCAGATTCCCAATTACAGTGCAATTCCATGTCCCTTTGTTAAAGAGGGATTTTACCAATTAACTACGGCCCTGTATACACCCCACAAATAACAAATGTGCCATTCGCATGTCATTAGAGAACATTAATTAGGGTGTGCAAAGTGAGAGCGACGTCTGGGTGGCAGATTGGCTGTGGCTTGCTTGGCAATACTGATCCTTCAAGGAATTCGGCCAAGTTCTTGCCTAACTGGAGTATGCAGCAACACTTAGACATATGACCCACATCCGCTTGCAACCAATCCACTGCCAATAATCTGCACACTCCCGCAGCTTTGTTCCATTTCCCAGTTTTAATCAATAGGAAAAAAAAGCCAGATTTTGTGAAAACGGTAATTGTTTTATAAAAACAGCTGGTCCATGACGTCACACTGATGTAAATCTTGTTCAGTGATTTTGAGCCCTTTTTGAGCGGCTCACAGCCGGTAGGAGATGTTGAGATAAGCAGCCCTCGATGGTCCTGCCGCAGCAGTGAGGTCTTGACTTAATTACGCAGTGATAATGGTCCTATTGATGATTCCGCGTGACCTTTTGATTAACTGGGGTCAATAATTGAGTTAGGGAGTGGATGAGGGAGTATTGATTAACAAATGATTACTCGGATAGAGAGCAATGTTGAGATGATTTCAGAGGAATGAGAAAAAAAGTCCTGCAGCATCCAGAATCCTCACAACCATCCTTGATAAATTCTTCACAAAAGTCAAAATTACTGCAAGGTCAAAATAATCACAATCTATATGTATATTTCAAAGTCTAAATGTAAGATGTTTCAAGTCAGCTTTGATTTTGGGCAGGGCATGATGCCTCATCAAGTTCATTTTCGATGACAATGGCACATGTGTATGAGACATTTTTAACATCAACACTTCAACAATGTCAGTATGACCGTGTTCAACTGCCTCACTCAAACCAGTGCAATTATGAACCTTTTGCAAGTTCTGAGAAAAGGATTTTTATACACAAGATTCCATCTAAGATTTTCTGAGAAATGAAGCAGATGGAAACTGGCATTTAGCGAACCACCTGTTCAATAACTATGCAGCTCTGACATACATGTATGAATGTTAAATGTCAAAAAATGATTTACGTGCTCAGCATTACGGCTACTTTATTTGGTTCTTTTTCCATGGTAACCATTTTCCCCCCTTTTTTGCACAAGCGATCATCTCTGCTGTAAGAACTGTTGTCAGCCAACTGCAATCTGTAGAGATGAACTATCATAATTTGTAGTCAAAATGACTTCTTTTTCTCAGATCCAGTTTCATTGAGCAAACTTCAAGCTAACTGTCTAATAAGATGCAAAATCATCAAGAGATTTCAAATAATCCTAAATCTGTGATACTCTAGTATTTAATAAATCTAAAACTTAATCCCATTCCGGTCAATAACTTGGCAATTTGAACACACCTGTCAATAAAAACCCCAAATATAAGTTCCTGCATCAAAACATTCTTCTCTCTTTTTTTTTGCATTTGATAAATGTGTACGGATTTCATATTCCATACATTTTAATTTCTGGATTATCCTGCCATTGTTGATCCGCCCCACCACTCCCATTCCACTGAACCCTGCCGAAGCTCGCCCAAGTAGAGATATTTCATCTCGGAGAGCAATTTCATTGACGCAACCAGACAGCTGGCCTAATGCACAGTAATGTAATGGCAACTGTTCACCTGCCTCCCACAGAATCAAAGAAAAAATAATTGTGCTCATGAAATAACCGGAATGGAGTGTAACCCTAATCGTCTCCGACATCCGTCCGCCCGCATCTTCCATTGCACAAGTGTGGCCGAGCCGTTAGCTTTGGGCTTGCACACTGCTCCTTGCACCACAGCACACCATCGCTCCTCTGATTATTTGGCCATACTTCACCAGCCGCGCCTGATGATAATAACCAACGTTTGCCTTCAAATATATTGCCCCAATTTCGCTTGGCCACTATGAGCGTATTTGTCACATCGCAGTGCATTAAGTACAATGTGTATCTTCATAACAGCGACACAATCTCGATTCACACCAACAATACACACAGGCATGTGGGATGTAGATACAATGAAGGGCCACACCGACCCATAGCAATGCCATCGTCAGAGTTTTAAAGATGGCTGCTCTGGTCTAAAGATAAGACATATTAATAGCATAAGAAATACATAATTGATAAGGCAACTCCACACAAACACTAATAATAAGAGGGATCCATTACAGTGGCTTCAATGAGTATGGTGTTACCACTTGTCAATGATCAGCTGTGCATCAGGCAAGCATGTTGCCAGTTTAACCTCTGTCCTTTCTGTCCAGTGTCTTGTCACTGGTTAAAACTGTAGCACAGCACTAGAAAATTGAAATCAAAGGAGCATGCATATGAAATCTATGGGGGTATTATGTTCCTGATGAAAGCTACCAAGCTTGTTTTATTTCGTGCCACTGTCTTTGAACTGAATGATATGCAAACACACGTATCAGCTCACGTCTTTTTAATGTCTTGGTACATGTGTTACTCTTTAGTCTTGGTTTTACAGCATTTGCTGGCAGTGACGGTGCCATGAAGTAAAGTACGTGTAGGTCCACTTTCCTCAAAACGAGATATCTTGGTATTACTCAAAAGGCATTCCCGAGACAAAATAACAGTATGCTTTGATTACAGAGCGGATAACGAACTAACTGCTGTGCGGCATTCTGCAACTGAACAATGCCAAACCTTGGCAACCCTTTTCACCCAGTCGAGGTACACCGCATCGCAGCAGACTGGCCATGCCGGCTAGGCTTGCCCGGCCCCATCAGCATAATATATCCTCGCCTACATTTTTGATGAGTCTGACATTTTCACCACATGATGGGCGACCCAGTTTGCCTCAATAATTCATAACGGCAACTGCACACAAATTGCACGGGCTGCTCTCTGGTGGTGGTACAGTCGCGATGGAAGTGAAGGGGGGTGGAAGAGTGAGTCCAAATGTTTATTATTCCTTTCTAAACAAGACTTTTAATGATGAAAGCTAAATGGAGAACGGAAGGAAGGAAAAAAAGCTCTGGGGCCTTTTTTTTGGAAGGTAATTAAATTCACGCTAACTCCAACCTTTAGCGAGGATCTTTATGTGGTGTTTCAACGTTTATACTGTGTTTCAGAGGAGTCAAGGGGTCACATGACCCCTGCCTATGAACATTATTTCGCATATTAAACAGTAAAGCATTCCTACTAAATATCTGCTAGTTTCAGTAAAATATCTGCAGCAAACTTACATCATTGCCAAAATTAAATTGCAACCACTCCAATGAAAAAAGTTTGCCACAGCCACATGTAAAATTATGTGATGAAAATTACAATTGTAAGTTAGTTTAAAACTATAACTGCTTTCAAATCAAAGATTTAATTGCCTAAGGTTTTGAGAAAATATGTTCCACGTCAGTCTTTATGAACCTTGGCAAAAAGGGCCTCTATAAACTGTAACCAACAACGCTGGCAGCATCTGTTGATTTAAGTTTATTACCAAGTTCTTGGTAATTTTCCATACAAGAGGTTATTTCAATGCATCTTGAAGTTTATTAATTGTTGGGAAACATTTACAATTACATTAAATATGGTCAGAAGTACTAAATGAGAAACCGTTATACATAGTTGATTGAGTCACCTGTGTTGGCTCCTTCTGATCCATTCGGGGCATTTGAAAAAAAAAAAATTGGCTGTACAAAAAATGGCCATTTTTTGGATGTGCTTTCAACTTTAACAGAACATTACCAAAGACATTTTAAATCAACTGTCACATAAAAGCTAAAATCAGAACAGAGTCTCCGGTCACTGGGCCAACTTTTCAAATTTTTTGGGCTGCCTTCAGTCTGGCTTTATTGCCGGGGAGGGGGAAGGGGGTGAGGACTACAGGGACGCAAGCCAGTGTAAACAGACAGCTCATTAAACCAGAAATCGTTGACAGCGGTCCAATGCATGTTAAACTTTAAATCTTCTCACCCTCTGTTTTGGAATGATTTTTTGTGTACTTTACACATCTGGATACCAATTTGTAAAAACCTCATTTTGAGTTAGCAATGGATGTTGCGACAGAATGTCAAGATTATGGGTACAAATCATTTCAAGCCCTGCAGTTTTTTGTCTCTTAAATAAACCAGTCATTAGCTTTACTAGGTCACTAGTTTAGGTAGGCGATGTGTACGACAATGTATCATCATGAACCTTTACTTTCAAAACTTGTTCAGGACATGAAGCCCTTAATAGACTTTTTCAGCAAAGTCACTGCAGTCAACTGCCCATAGCTCGCACTACATTGACAAAAGTGGCCCCATCTCCCAAACTGTACCCTTCAACTTTCAGGGATTCATATATCATTCTGCAAGATTCAGATGTATTGTTGAAACTGCGGTGCAAACAAATTCAAAGGGAGCTGATCGGTTTCAACACCCCTCCCCCCACAGCCAACAGCCCAATCTGTCCTCTAATTACACAGCACAAGTAGCCAGTTTAAATGATAAATTGATTCCACTATTTCTTTTTTCAATTCTTAGCAAGTGCGCAAACAATGAAAATCATTTCCACTGTCACTGAAATACAAATCCTGGTATCAATTAATCTGATGCAGAGGCCTTGAGCTAACTCCAGGTTGAAGCGATCACGATTTTTTTTCATAATGTCAAGGCTAACTATCTTTGCTGATAAATTCATTATAGATGGTCTGCATATAAGTCAGCAAAACACTTGGTGAGGCCCAAGGTTGCCAGAACCTAGACATGTACGTACTGTACATGCCTATACAGTTCTATGCAACATCTTCAGTGGTGGTACAAAATGCAGCCGCTTCACATGAAACTGGGCTCTTTCAATCTAGGAGACACAGAAGCTAAGTTATCAAAATGGACAATAAAAAACGTGTTCAGTAAAATGGGTATCCATGCATCCAACTTGACCTTCATGCCAAAAAAATTTAACAAATAAATACAAAGTAACAAAAACAAAACTCAGGATACATCTTAAAGGGAATTTGGCCAAAAACTGTGCAGTGGGTCACTGTTAAATAAACATCAGCCTAAAAACTTAAGGTCAAATCCCATATAGTATAGTACATCTGCCAAAAATATTACAAGGTATTAAATATAAAGCAATTCATTAAGTCCCAGGAATAAAAGAATCTTCATGTGATTTAACTGAACTCTACAAATGTTAACTCTATTAATGAACAGCAATGCTAACTGTACTACTGAAACTGAATAGTGATATGCCACATTTCGAGAGCTGGACAAATGTATGTAGCTTGTACCAACTGAAGGCATGCGCGAGCATAGCACATACATGCTTTGTATGCGGATATAAAATATGCCAATATTCCAGCATGCACATATAAAGTTTCTACAGTAAGTTTCTCACATGCTGTTAACACTGAATTATGTAAACTTGAAGTGGAAAAATAAAATAAACTGGAGAGGACAGACCACAAATATGAGATATCTTAGGGAAAAACAAATAAGCTGCATGGCGGACTACAAAAATACCAGGTTGTTCTGACATTGTTATGGGCAAACAGTCCACGAGGCCGTTATTTCAATTGAAATACCCTGACAGATTTCTAATGCTTTCTTAATCACACTTGATCTGTTGGGAGTGGAGCTGATAATGTCTCCCCTTCTGGATTTCAATATCTGACCGCAAACGGTAGCATGATTGGTGCAGGTCCGGTGTCACGACACACGCGTGACTGCTCGGTCGCCGGAGAGAAAGAGACAGACACAAAAAGTTGGGGGGGAGGGGAGAAGGAGGAAAGAGGAGAGAGAGAATCGAAATACATGCATGTGTTGACTTATTATTGAGAGTATCCCTGGGGAACCGAGGGGGGGGGAACCTAATAAAATTGGATTTGCCAAATGCCAGCTCCTCACTAGACCTGTTTACTAATCTCATTAATGGCGCGCTAGCAGTTCACGTGAACAGGACCAAAGATCAGGCTTACCCTCTGCAGGCACGATACCACCCCCTCCTTTGTCTGTCGTGACACCTTAACTCCTCCCCCCCATGCCCGCATTAAATCCTATTATAGAAACCCACTGCCATTGGCTAATCACTGAAAAAAAACTCTGGAGTAAGGATCCCCCATCATCCACTGTTTGCTGTACTTTATTAAGGTGGGACTCCTTAAGTCCAATTAAATGACAAAAATATGCAGTTTGGGACTTATTTCAATTAATCTTTACACTTATCAATATGGGCAGGACACTCCTCATAGCACACATTTCTGGGTTATAGAAACTCTTCTTGGACAGCCAACAAACAAAACCAAATTACATTACTAGAAGTCAAGGAACACTTTTCATGTAACAAGCAAGCAGCCATGCCAAACAAGAGTGCCTGCTTCATAACGATACATCACCTTCTCCCCCTAAGCACTATGAATAGAAGAGGGTCCTCAGAAATGTCACGTTCCGAGGTGGAAGGGTGGGGGGGGAACAGTCTGTAGAATGCCCCCCAGTACTCTCACCCACGTGATTTGAGCTCAGAGTACACAACGACGACAACTCTGCAACTAGGGTCCTGAAGTAGCATTTTTAGTGTGACATCACGGACCGTAGAGAGGGTGTGGAGGGGGCCCCTCTGGCATCCTCCACGTCATCTAGCAAGTCTGCACTGGAACACATATTAGACTCCCGTAACTCCTTCCGAATTTTGAAGGCGGCATCTCAATCTCTCGTCATTGCGGGTAAACAAAATAACTGAAGGGGCGTAAAAAGCATGCTCACTCTTTTTTTTCCCCTTGTTTTCTCCCCATTTGATCAGCTCTAGGAGGTAACAAGTTTTGGTCAAAAGGGATTACTTTTCTTATAAACCCTCTTCCGATGAGTTGGCCAAAAAGATGATGTTAGATGAATGCTAACTTAGACATTTTGTGCATTAAGGATGAAATTACCCGATCCAATTCATCAACACAAAGACCTCCTGCTTTCTAATGGTTATAGACACAACCTTCAAAACAGAGTGATACAAGCGTTAGATAGCATTTTTATGCCTGAATTAACAAGAACTCCAACACCTTCTCTACATATAAAAACCAAAGGCAACAGGACATGCATGAAACTGTCGACTCCCTACTTGAGCCAAGTGTGTGTGGTGAAAATTATCCACAGAGATTCACACTTCTCGCGTTGCCCTGGGCACATCTTAAGGAACCTACACTCCCTTCTATTTAAAGTTCATGGGCAGCACAGAAGGCAGAGAGAAACGGAAGATGAAGAATTCCCAGAATCCACAAAGCAAATACCATTTCTATTTTCCACTTCAGGGAGTAAATTCTCAATTGGCTAAGGTTGACCGGTGTGGATAGTTCTACCTGAACATTTTCAAAATAAGTTCAATGTGGCCAACAGTGCCCAAACATTCCATCTTTGAACTCTCAATTAACCTATCTTCTCCAATTAAGAAAAACCAAACCAAACAAAACAAACATACTACAAGAAATCCCTGTCTGTGATAATAGTTGATGAGTGTGACATCCTACACTTGATAAATCACTGAGCAAGTCTGTTAATTAAAAAGGTTTTTATTTGTTTGTTTTTCTTTTGTTTCATCTCGTTGTTTCTCTTATTTCCAAATGCTAGTCACAGGGTATGTGATATTAACCTCGGGCTGTCAATTTCAGAGAAAGATCTGACATATGGTCCATTTAAGTTTTGATTGACAGCAAAAGCAGAATTGTCAAGTGTAGTTAGCAGGACTAAAATACACTCCATGGCTCTGAAGAAGTGGTAGAATCAATGGAATCAACAGACTGGTACCTGCACATCAGAGTATATACACAAAGCAGTGAATATGTACATATTCACTGCTGGTAGAAATTTGAGAAGGCAGCTCAAAATAAAGAAGTAAAAGGCAAGCACAGAGCACACACACACACAAAAAATATCACAGAACGGCATAGTGCAGAGCAAACTTATGCCATGAATGAAAACATAGTAATGAGCTATGAATGAAGACTGGGGAACAAACCTAGAGCAAAGCTAAGACAAAAAGAGTGTTTTATTAAGAAAGAACAGATAGGGCCTATCTGAGATGTGGCAGCTTTTGATATATTTGAGAAATCCCACCAAAGATACAGGAAGACGTGCATACTGGCACAAATGCACAGCAGCTCATTTTTGAGAATTTGCTGTATACTCTGTGACACAAAAATTAAAAAGAAAAAATCAAAAACTAAAAACAACTCCCCTCCCTCCAAAACAAACAAAACAAAACAAAATAAATGTGCGTGCTCTCTTTTCCCGGGACAAGCACCTTCATATTTGCACACCAGAAACTTAATCAAAAGCTGAGATCGGGACAAGCGTCAACTAAACATCTGCCAAGCTAATTCCCGATTGGTCCAGTATAAACACCGTAAATGTGTTGTCGGCTGGAACTAATGAAATGCGTTATTCATAACCGGGCGGACATTTTCCGTGTGTGCTTGGGTGATTTGGACTTATTAAAAAGGAGCCCCACAGCTGGCTCTGATGAGGCTACACAGGATATTTTCCCCATCTTATCGTACAGTTTAAATTGCACAATAGTCGCATTCAATTTGTCAAGCTGCGTCCCAGCGCAGGCACGACATCATCATGTTGCTGAGCCCGCTACCCAATTTCCAGCAAAATATCCGATGTCATTGAGTATTAATCTGATTGTCTGCCATTCTGAATAGCATTCAACTCTGACTAATGTATACAGCACATGTATGTGGCAATGTTAAACTACGACACCCTATCCAAACGAGAAGGTCCACAAAAATTTCTAAACCATGTGGCATGCGGAATTGCTGGCTCAACTTCTGCTTCTATTTTCATAAGGGCACATAACACTCATTGATTTTTTTTCCAATTACAATTGAAGAACATTTCTGAAATATCTACTGCATGTAAGTAATGAGCAACAAGAAGATCATTTTTACAGGAGTATTTTGTTCATCCTAGCTTTTTCTTTCAAAATCCCAATGATTTCTGTTGACAAACCCGCAGAACTGAAACCTTTGATTACTTAATAAAACACATGTCCAGGCAGGTCACTCACACTGCCGAGGTGTTTAGCAATAAAATCTGAAACTGCACAAAATGGCTTCCACAAACAAAATGGCACCTGGGCCAAGGACTGCCTACACTGGCAAATTGAAACCACTACAATTTAAGAGGCAGGCTACAGGCAGCCCATAAGCCCATAAACATCTCACGTTCACATTTCTTTTGATGGGGGAAAGTAACGCCAGCCTGGTATACTGGATACGTGTGAAGTCTGTCAACAGACTCCCTCAAATGATCTCCACAATGTCTTTCAGTCACTGAGGTCTTTTTACTTTTAAAGAGCCTGGTGTGTTGAGGGGGGGGGAAGGGACATACCGGTATTAGCATATTTTAAGATGAAGGTATATCCTTCACTGGGGTACTTATCATACTATGGAGTCTAAGGAACAGACAAGTCCCCCCCCCTCCATCCAACAGTAACATCCCCCTTCAAGCTACACTTGAAATTGGATCTCACCAACTTCTAGTACAATTCAACGGCCGATGAGATGGCTGGGTGTTACATGACACCGCGACCGGCTGATGGTACGGTTGTCAGGTTGTCGGGGAATATTCTCATCTTTTAGTGCCTCACAGGGCCATCATTCACAGGGCGCTGTAACACATCCTTGCACGGTGGAACTCATCCAACAAATTCAGTGCAAAACACAAAAAGTCAAATAACTGAGATTTGTGAATAGAATTTACTTTATTGGGCATTGATGCTGAGTTTCAAAAACAGATGAAAATAAAACTATACATGCATGTATGAATCGTAACAGTATGCATTCTGACTCACATTCCACACAATAAGACAAGAAAATAAACAAACGCCATGCATAAAAAATGATTTTATATGACAAAGCCCTATGTATATTAAAGACATATCAAACCAGCCACTGTAGCAAAACATGTACAGGTAAGCCAAGAACACATAAAAACCATTTCAGACATGGACAGGTGAAAGCAGGAATCTTGTGCACTTATAATGGCACACGGCAGAAATGAACTGGATAGAAGCAAGACTGGAATGTTGAGATGAAATGAAGAGAGACAGTGTCGGTTCAAAACATGCAAACTCCAAAGGTCATCCAAACCTAAGAAAAAGTGAAAAGACTCTGTGAGATATACACTGATTATGCATGTCTCAATGCTGCCATGGATAGGTGCAAGAATACATGCTAGATGAATCCCCCCTCTCAATTCTGGCAGTAATAATTACAGACACAGAGATTAAGTTTACGATACTGAGCTTGTAGTTTATATTTACAGTTTCACATGTACCAACTCCTAGTGAAACTGTGATGTCTTTGCACTCGATGATACTAAGAGCTATGTTGTGAATTGACCTGTTTAAAAGTACCGGTATTATTGAGCCAAGCCTAACCAAATCTCTAAAACCCATGCTAAAAATCACTATATACTTCAGACTGGAAAATAGACATACCGCAAGACTCCTGCAATCCATTCAGACCTAGAAGGAAAAAATCTTTCCACTTCAACATCCTTTTTTTTTTAACTTCTTTCTTTTTCCTTTTTCATGCTCCGGGCTTATCATCTTCCCCCATGCTCCTTCAAGATGTAGCTTCATCCCTGGAATTTGTCCATCATCCCTCCACAGCATGAAGAGAGAATTCCAAGGATAGTGTTCCCATTCTGAGACACAGCCTTAACTTGATCATCTATGTAGGAAAAAAAAATCTTTTTCGCTTCTTCATCTCTCAGATGGATATTTCCGGAGTGGGACGATTTCTGTGTTTGTCTATCTGTATTTTTTCCTTCCCCTTCTACTTCTCCCTCTGGCAAAGAGAAGACAGGATTCCAGACATGATCAGAGTGTAATTCTCTTCTCATTCCAACCACACAACTGTTCTCCGACGTTTTTTTTTAACCCACGGGGCAAATGACTTGGAAACATTCGCCGGCTCCGGAATAACATGTTCGTCATTCTCACATTTCATTTTTGACATTCTATAAAATGTCGCTTTTGAGACAGCAAGGTGGAAGGAAATTAGCCCAAAATGGCATGGCGGAAAGAACAAGGTGTATACGATTGGCACACACAATCTGTGGCCCATTACGAGGCACCATATGTGCATAACATGGAAATTAATTTTCAAATGACATTTCCTATTATTGAGCTTTAAAAAAAACAGAAAATCCTGAATGGAAGTTTGCACAAAAATGTTGTTGAATTCCATTAAATTAAAAAAAAAAGTATGTGCTGGCAATGTGCAACAATACGCAGAATTATACATGCATGACACAATGGACTGACTACAATCAAACGCAGCAGTCATTCTTGTCATTTTTTTATTTTTCAATAAGTTATGCTGTCCCAACAACTGGAAATGCCAGCCTGCGTACAGCATCTAGTGCCACAGGCCACTCCTGGAGCCTCCACAGTCAAGATGAAATTCTATTTTCAAGTTTAAGAAAAGAAAAAAGAAATGCTCAAATGAAAAGCTACCCCCTTCCTCCGTCACCCCCCCACCCTTTAAAAAAAATCAAGCCTACAACAAAAAGAGTTTGCATTGGTGTGTGTGTTTTTTTTTTTAATTAAATTGAGTTATTCCGTGAAAACAACCCTAAGGTATCTTACACTGACTTCTTATGATTTGTCCATCTCTCTTTCAGACCCAAAATAACATGAATTCAGGTATTGGTCAGTCGGGATGTGAATCAACACAATAAAAAAAATCTGAAACGTAAACCCCTTCACACCTTTAATAAACCCCAAATCTGCAAGATGCTATAGTGACTGTGTACAAACGAGTGCTGTGAGTTTGCCTTACGTGTGTGCAAGAGAAATCGTAGAGGGTACTTTTCGCTGCATGTACCTGTTAAGTCTCTGAATCCAACTTAGTTTACAGTCATTTTTAGGCCATTCCCCTTTTTAATTAAGATCGGTTCCACTATGCAATGTGCCATTTGGTAGTGCCTTTGTGATGGCACGCCGTCATGTGTAATTCAAGTCTAACCCCTTAAATGCTTGGCTCTGCCACTACATCCTCCAAACTGCTTCAATATTTGCATGTACGAGTACGTAAATAGCCTGTTAGAAAGAAGGGGTTTTGAGCATGAGCATTTAGTACAGACAGGGATGTATGCATTACATGTGGGCGACTCAACTAAAAAAAGGTAAAATGCTATTTCACCGGCTGGTTATGGTTCTCATTTCACCAGTCAAAGTGATGAAGTGTTTCAATGCAAAGAAACAAAATTATTCAAGAATTGAGGGTGTAACTTGCATAGTGATGATCTATGATTTCCTTTATAAAAGCTTATGAAAACAGTTACAAAAACCAATTTTGTGCTGCACATCATTTTTTTTTTAAATACCACCATCTGCTGCATGAAATTCAACTTCAACCCAAAGAGGAGATGTAAATCATTTAAGACATCATTTTCTGCCAAAAACTTCCTTCAAAATCATAACTGGTTAAAAAAAGAAATCATGCTACGCTACAGTACAGTGACATAATCTTGTCTTTAGTCGGACATATGCTAATGCCTGGCAACAAGGTTGTGATACACAGAATCTTTTGTGGATTGGCATCCTTGTGTTGACCAAGGAGAGAGTAATTTACATCTGGGTGCGATTGCGTTTTCCCCTTGCATGTACAGGGACATCTCGTTATGCCGTTCCCATTGAGTTGTGCATACCCGCTACATCTGTCGGCAGCAAACCAGCAGCCATGACAGCCATTTATGTTTTGACGGCTAGCAGCCTAGCTAGCTGTACTTCTTCATTGGCGTTTCAGCAGAGGGTCCCTGATCGCACTCAGCATCCAGTGGGATAAAGCAGGGTGGGTTCAGGTTAGGGGTGGGAGTTGGTACAAAGACTGTGGCTGAGATAGGAGAGAACCGTATACATGTATATAAGCCCCAAGTAACTGACAATCAGCATTCGAAATATTTCATATCTTGTCAGCTGCTTCCCTCAGGCAACTGTAGTTTGTTGTGATATGATGCATCTTTACCTAGCCTGGATTTCATACTAACTGTATTAACTTCAGCACAAAGCGTACTTGGAGTTGCCCTAAGCGACAGAAATTGCAAATTTTTATTGATACCCAAAACAAGATTCACGAACAGATGATACCCAAAATTCTTTATATTTATACTAAATTTAAACTGATGAACACTAAATTCCATGATACATCAGTTTTTTTTATAAAATAAATGTCTCAAAATTGCTGGTGTCAGAGGAAGTAAGGGGGTAATCTCAAAGCACATGATTTACATAATCTGGAAAGTCAACCAAATCAAAGTTCAACTAGGAGCCCAACAACAAGGTTGAATCTCATGTGGGGGAAAAATTACTCTGACAACCTTGCTGAAAGCAGGTTTTTTAGTTGTCACAGACAACTTTGTCAACCACGCACTTGCAACGTCCGGAATCCCATCTCTACTTCCCACCCACCCCAAAATCCTCAACCCTAAACAAATACCGATCAATTTTTAGAATCACTACGGGCCCAGGGCCCGCGCAGTTCCTGCTTTGACTGTAGGTTTTTAGTGCAGTGCACGAGTGCACCAGCAACCCCCAGCTGCATGGTGTTTACTTGAGCTGGAGAGGAAGCGGGCCAGGCTGGCTTTGATTCCACATTTTGGAGGCTACACATTAGTTGCCAGGCAGCTGAGTCAATGGCCTAATAACATTAGCTATGCCATGGTGACTCTGGACAACACATAATTATGCCCAGAATTAAAATGGGTCAGGCTTTTTTTCTCCATTTTTTAATATGTTACAATAAAATCAGATGCAAATAACATTGTTTGCCTTGATGACTACATTGGAGGGGATAATACAATTGGTGATATCAATTAGACAATCGTGACAGTAATGATAATGGGGATAATGATGATAATGATGATAGAAATGTTAGACATTATGTAAGTGATGATTATGTCGTAGATTGTGATATATGTGAAAACAACAGTGATATTAAAAGAGATTGAAAGCAAACATGCCTTTCACAGATATTGAGGTTGCGGACCTAAGGAGACTCAAAGAAAAATTGTCAGGGTACAGTGATGTAGACGATGACAGCTAGGATCAAAGTATAAAATTCATAAACACTTCCTTACAGTGGAAAGAATGAACAGTGTTATTTTTCATCATCTCATTTTTCTTTGAAACTCAGTCTGTTTTCCCCCTCCCAATTAAAAGTTTGCCATATAAACTAGGCAAAGGCCTCGAAAATGTGTAAACTTGGGATGCAGTTTGTGAATGCTGATTTTTATGAAAAAAAAAACATTACCAATTTGATTTCCAGATCACGGCCCAGTCTTCCCCTCAAAACCGAACCCTCGTGTTTCAAGACCTTTGTATTTTTCTTCCATTCACAACACCCAGCAAATCTCAACAAGACATCCAGAATGTCGCTGAGGAATTTTCTCCCAAACCGTAACTTCACACTTGAATCTAGCAAAATCAATTTTGTTCTCTACAGATTAACTCATGACCTTCCTTGCAAAGGTGACAACCGACAATTTCACCATCTCTCGGCACACGACCTTTGGACTTGGTGCAGTAGATAGATCTGTCTTTCTCCCCGTTTTCCCCCCTGAACTGGTGAACACAATAAATTACGTTTGGCTATGCGTACTGTGAATTCCATTAGTCTTGTTGAATAACAAAAACACAGAAAACCATTGGCACATTCCTGTGTTATTAGTCGTATGTTGTCTATATGTACCTAAAACAATACAGGCCGTGCCTAAATGAAAAAGGGCCTTTTGTAGCATACAAAGATTGATTCATGGCCAAAACAAAACTGGAAATGGTGTCAATAGAGAAACTTGGCTAAAGCATTTAAAATTACTTCAGTCGAGTACATCTAAGTGTTGAATTTAAAACTAAAGTATTTCTTAATTTACACATCAATTAGATTTCTGTTTGAAACTTCAACGTACATGGTCTTTTGTTAAAACTCTGAAAGCTTTCATCTGTATTTTCAACACTTAACTCCAAACCAAATGCTCCATATTGATAATTGAATCATCAGCCTTTGAATCGAAAATGTCCAATTTTGCAAAAACTGACTCGGCGGACAGGCATGATGCCGCCCATAGCAGGATGTTCAGTGGTATTTAAGTTCAAACAACAAAACCACATTAAGCAAAAGTGTTCTTTAATAGGGATATTTGTTCCTCCTCTACATGTAGCATTCACTCCTATACATGTGCATGCAGAAATGCTGCCTACATTGTACTGGTTTGCAATGGTCAGCCATCCCCAAGGCCTGCTGACCAAGCCCCCTGCCAACACCTTGGGATTTCAACAGGAGCAATATATTGTACAATATATTCACAATGACCTTCAATGATTTCTCCCTTTAGATGGGTAATTACACCTCAATTAAAGCAACCATATGAAAATGCCGGGCGGGGATAATTATTTCTGCTGTGTACTGGACTGTTTATGGCCTTAGTAACACACTGTGCCTTGAAAAGTACCAGTATGCCAGCGGCAATTTTGTAATACTGCAAGGTAAAAAAATACAGGTATGGTCATTTGATGAAAACTGCAATATCTATTGGATGCTTCATCCTGAATTATTCAGGAAAGACCGGACCTCCAAAAGACCCTGGGATGCACAGGGTGCTAAGCGTCAGGTGGCTCTGCCCTTGTGGAATTAAAAATAACTGTGAGGGAAGATTACTGATGAGAACGGTTTATCGCATTGTCAACACGTGCGAGAGGAAAGTGTTATAAATGGGTTTACCTATGACCGGATGGAAAATGCTCGCATGTACGGGCACCTGGCGGGTTCTAGAAACCAATGTCAAGAGCACAGAGACCGCTTCAAGCCAATTTCATTCACGTTCTCCTTCCAGGACAGATTTGAAGATATGACACAAAATCAATAAATACTATACAATGTGTTTATTGTAAACTGTGTCTTTATATGCACATCTAATTTGGGCTCTATTCTTAGTTGGGTTCATGACGCACCATGGAGTGTTGAATTTCCAGCTGCATGACCATTCCCTACAATTTGATTGTCTAAAACTACCTACAATGAATTCTTTCTGATACTCTTTCAACCTGTGACATTAGTGAAACCAACGGTGTACACAGTGTTAAGTTTCGTCCAACATCTTGTCAAGAAGGACATCCAGCAGTTTGGCTCGTTCCCTGCCGGTCAGACAAATAATTCTCAAATTATCTCATTGTGCAAGATGTTGGTGGAAAAAAAAATTAAATGACCGAAGTAACATAAGCAGAGGTTGCAGTAGAGACAGTGAAATTATTACGCCTTGTCAAAAGAGGCACACGGACAATGCTGGCAGCAGGAATGACTACCACTGTACAGCATTAGAAATGGTAAACATGCTTTTGTCCACGCTTCCCCCCAAAACAGGTATCTTGCCTGCCACGGCCATTTTGAAAAAAAAAAGGGTTGCGGGAAAGTACAAAACAGTGCACAGTCAACTTTGCGGTGTCTACTTATTAACCAACCAACCTTGTAGGAAAGGTACTCTAAACCCTTATACTGCTGCATGAAAATAATAACGGAAAGAATACTGCGTTGCTGAGGAGCTGTAAAAATGGAGTAAGAATCTCACTCACACATTTTGAAAAGTCAACTGAAACAAAGCCCTCCGTCTTTTCTCAGAAATTTCTAAGAGAAGACTTAAATACAAAATATTTTTTTTAGATACTGGTATATAACATATATATGAACTGGGGTTCTTCTCTCCTAATATTATTAAACAAATTTAGCAAAAGTAAATTCATTTATGCAAGTATCTTTGGGAGAAACCAAATTTGTTTTGTTAGCAAAAAGGCTTACCTTTTCTCATATCATATTAACTCTGACATGTATGTCATCTCCTGTTATCACATGCTATCGTTATGTTGTTACAACTGTTACATGTATATTTTGGTTTTGGTCACAAAATATATGAAACGAACACGGAAACCATGAAAGAATATGACTTCTTTTATCCACACAAAAATGACCAGGGTTTTCTAAACTGTGAACCAAAAAGTAGTGCTCCAAGATGGATTCGGGGAGTTTAAATAACACTGCCTGGGAATACCACTAAATCTCCGTTTACCCACCACATTGCGACACAGTATAAAATTAAAAATGCCAAACAAACGCCAAATAATACGTTATACTGCTTTGAAAGCTGTCTGTTCTCCAAGGTGGCACTACCAAAAAAAAAAAAAAAAAAATGAAAAGTAAGAGGCTGTACAATGACAACCAGCAGATGTTTCAGTCTTAATGAAGAAATTAATTCAGAGACTGAAACAGGTTGAAATAATGGCCACCAATCACTGGAACATGGTAAAGGAGACCTCGCAATCATGACAAAAACTGAAGGCTGCAAACATCATTCACTGGCTGAGTTACAATGAGTCACTACATCCTTGTCAATTCCAAAATGAATCGCAGCACGGACAATATACCATTCTGCTTGTTGAGCAAATTTGTACAAGGCTAAATGATGTGACGTGACTGTCTCAGCCAACCCCCCCCATGACTAAGAGAAAGTTAATATTTTTTTAATGAACTTCATCGTGAGTCCAGTTGAATATGATGACGCTAACAAATTTAATGGCATGACTCTAAGAACCTAAAAGGCTATATAGTTGGGGGGGCGTGCTGGTACTATTAATGAAATACTAATCTCTTTTGATAATGAATTGTGCGTGTCATATCTTCGTGACTAAGGATTTCACACGTATCCCTCGGCTGTTGGTGTTTTATGTATTACATGTATTTTATGCAAAAGCAGTTTGTAAAAAAAAAAAAAGATTAAATTTTGTGGAAACTGAGTTCAATATTTTCAATGTTTCCTTTGATTCTGACAGGTACTGTGGCAAGATATGTCAAGCATGTTGCACACCGCAATCTCAATGCTGTCAACTATTGAGTAGCTGAAGTTACTTTTAGCAAATGGAAGCAAATTAATAATAGTTTGTTGAAAAATTGCAAAAGATGAAACAAATTGTGAAATGGCCACCTGAGGAAAAACATATGCTCATGCAGTTATTAACCATTAAGCTTAATATGCCAGTTAAAATTATGCATCTCAACCTCTGACACTCTTGCTGGTACATGTACGTACATAAAAACAGACACGTCTGAAACCAAGAGCAGAAAGGAAAACAGGTTCCACTAAAACACAGTCAACTTCAGGATAGCGAAATGTTCAAACTTTTTGCTGTATTTACTCTTTTCATTCATTCATAACTTTTGCACGTAACTGCCAAGTTGGGGAGTCAAAGCGTCCATCCCAGGAAAAAAGTCATGCTAAAATTTCTGCTTCAATGCGTGTATTGCCGTAGACTGATTATAGCACTTGTAGTTGGCCAGTCACCAACCAATCATGTGGTCTATTTGGCCATTTGGGGTAACTGATTATTTGAGACGACTCTTGAAAGTGGATCGTGCATTTCCAGGAAAAATAGGAAGAGACCTCCAATCTGTATATTTGGGTGGCTTCATTCTGTTGGAATGCCACCACATATTAAGGTTGAATGCAGTCCACTGCTTTTAAATCCATGAAATTTACAGTGTGAACGGATACTTCAAATTGAATTGACGATTATGTGAGACATTATGGTAATCAAATGATGAGGTAAAAGGGCCTTCGCCACACTCTCTGGGAGCCAAACAGCATCTTGAGCAGCAGAGGTGCTAAGGAAGTGGAATTATATGCATTTCTTGCACAGTGGGCTCAGCGCGCAGCACACAGCTCAATCGTGACTGGTCATTTTATCAGCCTCCACAGGGATACTGCTAGAATTACATCGGCACCATTTTACACATGATTAGCAGCAAATAACCGCTGCATTATTTTCTTGTTCATTTGTAAGCTAGCAGAATTTTGAGAAATTCCACGTAATTTCTACGGAACTATCAATGTCATCTGATAAAAAGAATTTTTTTAAACCACAGCAGTAAAAGCAATATTTACTCTAGAACGCCGTGATCATGTTTCCACGAAAGTTGGTCCTGCTCCGATGGATTTATATGCTATATGTATCTGACATAATGAATGATGGCTCTGTTGCTTGAAAACTCCTATGATTACCCAAGTCTCAGTGTTGTGGATTTATTTAGCTCCAGGCTTTGTTAATGATAGGAATCATTCATCAACTAATGCTCAGTAATGAATCAACAGGAGCACACGGAGTGTTAGTTTATTTTCATCAGGTCATGCCCCCACACCGAGCTCGGTGCCAATTAATGCTCGTCCTAAATGAGCTGAAGTGAACATTTCACGACACAAAAACAGTCCTGCTCAACTCAGTACTTCTCTATAAAGAAGATGCCACAAAAACGTGAGGAAAAGATTTACATGCTTTTTGGACTTGTCATGAAAATTGTGCATGGAAAGACCCACCAGATTTCAATACAAGCAGACAGGCGACTGCTGATGCACTGAGAATTCTTTAAAAAAAAAAAAAAAAGGTTTCTAGTCGTGTGGGTGAATTGTACTGTCTGTGACACAAACATGTTCATGAAAATGTCTGCAGTGCGGCAGGCATTTAGATGTATGAATATCCCAACCTGTGTGACAAGGCTGGCTGCATACACATGCCTATCATACTGTGCTAATAAAAGGGGGTGTAACTACTAGCAACAGGGCTATGCTAGCTGTGCTATGACGTCACTGCTTTTTTTCCTCCTGCCTTCCACCTTCTTTAACTCTTTTTTTTTTTTTAACTGGGTCTTGATCCTATGGCAGTGTGTGTGTGTGTGGGGGGGGGAATCAAGTCATGTACGCCATCCACAGCTACACCGTCGGGGCGAGAGAGGGGAGGAAAGGAGACCGTAGATGGGCGAGATGAGAGACATGGGTTCCAAATTGACCATAATCAAATAAGGTTCGGCAGTGTACAAATGTGTGACTTTACATTGGCTGAGAAGGGGATAGCTTAAAACGGCAAGGAGGGGGGGTCGGGTGAAGTGTTCTACTTGCCATGTATGGGCTCGGCTGCTTCCTGTGACTGTGAGGGTAAAAATGCGTCTTGCACAGGAACACCGCACCTGAGCAAGAGCATAAATCTCCGTACTAACTCTTTTGGTCAGTGTATGTGGAATACTGAATTATAATTTGATTAATTACAAGCTAAGAATTGTTCATCTTAAGGTGTTTCAGCACAGGTTAGGAATGACGTTGAATAGGATATTTCTGCACCTGTTGAGGGATCACAGTCATCAACTAATGCAATCAGTTTAAGAGCAAATGTCATCTGAATAGGCCATTATTTTTGTCAACAAGTCTAACTGGGCAAGTGCTCACCATTATCACTTGTCGACAGCAATATCATGCATGGGTGATAAAATACATCTTAGACAAGACTTGAGAGACTGTATGTGCCACACACTTGTGACATGACAAATGCCACACCACAAAATATAACATTATTATTATAAGATCACTGGGCACAGAACGTTACTACATAATCGACTAACATTACCATCAATCTTCAGCTACTTAACCATACTGCAGTAAACTGATCCCTTTTCTAGTCTGCTCTAATAGCAACAATTCACTGGTTCCTCCGCACTTTGCGTCTAGCCTTCTCAAAACTTAAAGCTAACCATGGGCTATGGGGAGGGGGCACTTTAATTATAATGATGAAAAGTGGTCTTTTCCTGGAGACTGATCAACATTCAGAAACTGATGAAGCTCCATGAGTGATGGACATCTCAGTAGCACTTATAAATGACATCCATAAATTGGCAGGCACACATTAATCCCCCCAAGATCAAGTCTCCTGTCTCCACAAGACAAGAGACCTGAACACATTCCTTCCTGAAATGTACAAGTTCAAACTTGACCATGAATGTTGACCTTAAAAATAGAAGTAGCGGCCAATGTTTTATCAGTCTAATTAATACAGGCAGACTTAAAGGTAGACTTAAGCATTCATTACATGTCAGAACAGGTATTCTGAGTTTCAAGTCAAAAAACTGAGTAAACATGACCCCCCCGTTGCATGTAGTTCTCAGACTTTCGACCATTATTTTCCATTTACACTTCAGTACATAATAAAAACAATGCTGCATTGGATAACGTAACATAATTGCTAAATAGAAAAACAAAAACAACTGACAGAGGCTACATTTGTTTGAAAAACTGTTTCCAATATTATTTGATAATGCATATTGCCCATCCAACCTACATGTACATGTAGTCATTGGTCCCTTCTGAAGTCATACAAGGACGAACAAGCCAACAACTTGATTGACTGGGCATGTCCATCGGAAAGATACTCTGTGCGTAATCTCCGGCAACCGGTGCCCACCCTTTGCCATTTAACTGGTCAGCGCATATTAATGTCAGACCAACTAACACTCATCATCTGTCGCAGGTCAGCTCCGTAACCCCTCCGGCAAGACAACGGCCAATTTGTACAATTCTTCAGAGGGCCATTACGGCATTCGTTGTGTCCGAGTTAATCTCAGAAACTAACTCGGCAGAAGATCCGAAACCAGACTGGTCAGCCAGATCAGAGGCTGCGGCAATAGAACAGGGAATGCTGACTTCCCAGCATGGAACAATGTAGCTGGCAGTATATGCCACAATCTGGCCCAATCAATATACAGAAATATCCATTCACATTAAAATCAGAGGACTGCAAATGATTCATATATATATCCATGACAACATTCACAGGTAGCAGGGGCCAAAGTATTTCACAATAATTGTTACACAGGCAACTAGGTGGGACTGTGATTTAATTTCTTTCACAGTATACCTTGATCTGAGTCCCAGATCTGAACAACTGAAAACAGTTAATTTAAGCTTGTCCCCGGGCAACAGAAAACTAGCAAAACTCTTTTTATGAGTATATATAACGGTTTGCCTCTTTTTATGAGGTTTGACACCCTGGACTAAGTCTCTCTGATTTTGCATAGTGTGAGTGCGCAACAACCATCTTACATGTACGAGTACCTGTCTTGGCTCTTTTGATGTCTGATGTTCTATATACAAAAAGTTTAATTCCGCACATGCATGCACAAGCTACACTAATCATTCCAACTGCTTGCTTAAGGGAACACCCTTGGTACAACTCTAGCTTACTTGTTCAATCTTATTGTGACAACAGAATTACTTCACTGGGAAATGGTTAGCATAATAATGGCATGCCTGTTCCTGTGGTTAATTAAAAGCACTAACCCCCATAGGGACACATGAAAAATTACTGATCAGTGAGAATTTGGTTAGAAAGCAACATTGACAAACCCATCAAAATTAATCATCTGTAACTGGGCTCTGGTTGACGTTTCGACCAGGAAACCTCCAGCCAAATTTGACAATTTCAAAGGAAAATACAAACAGCTTATTAGCCGCATGAGTGGAGTGATCAAACACAGGAGAATACTGCACAAACCTTGAAAGTTATGGGACCTATGGCTTATTACTCTCCTGGCAAGAGTAGACATTCTCAGTCAAGGACACACATTTTGAAGGTGACATATTCAAATATCTCAATGTAGGACAGCCCTCATCTGTTAAAATGATTCAGCTACATGAATTCACCAATCCAGCATTCTTTCCTACAAGCACAACTTTCTTTGTCCTGTTTGCCAACAGCACGCAGCGGTTGTTTCATGCACCTTGAAGCAAACATGAAACGAGGGAGGCCCCCCAAGTGTATCAGTGAAAGCAGAGTACCAACTACTGCATGAAATGAATGACCCCTTTTTTCTCAACATATTAACACTGCTTCCACCACCATTTATGCTGCGGTCCTTCCGGATCAACAGTAATGACTTGCCCAGATTCGTTGACACATGCAATAGAACTCAGCCATATCATCAATTGGTCCGTTATACACGTAATGCCTTAATAATCCAATGGAGACGATTTAATTGGTTCACACTTTATGAGGAGGCTAGTCTATGTGAACAATGAACACTACAGCTGTATCTGTCATGAACTTTAAAAAAAAAAGTGAACAAAATCTTCCTTTCATCCCCACATCCCAATCATACCCTCTCATGATCAGTGTTCCACAACGGGGCCCCCGTTAATCAACAACTTCAAATAAGTCAGCAACATGCGGGGGCCATGTACAGGAAGCATTAAGGTGCACTTATGTATGGACGGGGGATTGGGCTGGGATGACACCCACACTGACTATGCCCAGGCTATAACCTGGGGAACTGCGGTGTGCTCACATTTGTTAATATTCTAATCAAACCCTCCTGACAATTATAACAGGTACCCAGATCGAAAAGATAACATGCAAGAAATCTTTCCTGACGTGGTTAAACTGCAGTCTAAAAGTAAAACAACAAACCAAACTAAATTGACAAACACTTTGTCAGATTATAAAAAGATTGAATTTGAGAATCAATTTGGACCAGGGTAGAGTTGGATAATCAAAGAGGTTTATCATCGACCATCTTCTTCCAGAGCAAAAGGAAGTCAAGGATACATTTGTGAATTTACAAAAAGTTGGTTTTTGTTCCGTTTTAAAATGAACGATATCTCAACAAGCCAAAAATTTATCATTGCCAAATTTGCTCAACCAGTAAATGAACTAGATAAAAAGTAAAAAAAAGTACAGTTTTGCAGGCAGGAGAATGTACATGAAACCTTTTTTTTCCCTTTTCAATAACAATTGGAAGCAATTATCAGTGAAGCTGTCATAAGGTTAAATAGTAATTTATGTAAATCTCATATGCCAAATGTGCAAATGCCAAATGTAACCATTTCCTTCCACTTCAACATGGTCACAGTTAAAAAAATGCCACCAGTTAAATTAGTTACAAGATATCCCAATGTATATCAGACAAAGCAGGCAGGTAAGCACCAAAACTAATATTCAAGAAGGTTAGTATAAACAGACATAAATACAAGTAAACAAACCAACATGCATACAGTGAAACAATGTGCTGTCTCATGTACACGACAGACGCACATCAACAAGGCTCCATTCCATATGCATTTTCCACAGCCCATTCTCCATTTTCGTTTTTTTCCCCTCCACCACACATCCCCGGCACCGCCAGACAAATCTGGACACCATAATTCGCTTACAGGTCGCCATCACGCACGACAACGAATAACACTGGCCCCAGACCGAGCACAGCGCATTTAGCCGCCCCAACCAAGCTGTACAGTGCATTCACGGTTGAGCAGTAATTGGGGATTGACTTGGAGGGGTCAGGTCACAGGACAGTGAAACCCTTTGCTCTCCATACGATACTTAATTCCTTTTAAGTGCAATGCAAGTTGTCAAACACCCCCCTCTAGCTGAGAAGCTGCGCTGGAGTAAGTGTGAGCTTTCAGGCTGAAATGCTGACATTTAAAGGAAGAAAGTAGTTATGACATGAATAGCTTTAGAAACAGCAAAGGTAATGAAAACAGAACCAAAAAGTCTCACAAGTCTTCAGCTCAGCATTTAGTTTTATTTACTTGCTTAGTATGAGGCCAAAATACTGGAAAGTACACAAGTATTTTTGCACACCTGCCAACATCTTCACTCCCGACAACAGAAAACGACGCACAATTTCCCTTACTGAAGAAAATGACTTTTTTCCTGAATACACCCTTCTATTTGTCACTGTGGGACGGTGCAGAGCAAGCCAAGAAAGTTGGCATTTTTCTTCTATGTGTTTTTGTTCATTGTTAAGTTAACTCCAATGATTTAAGAAAAAGTTGACAAGACTTCGTTACTCTTGAATTTTCCCTCAGGCACTCTTTGGGAGAGTATTTCATGAGATTGTGTGCGTTTACTACACATTTTAATTTGAACCATATGTATTTGTTTCTATCCACCTCGAGCAGAAGTACCCCCTGTTCCGTTGAAAAGAGTTGCGTCGGTCAGGAGGATTCATTTTGTTGGTAGCGCTGCCACGGCGATGCCGTGGCAGTCGTTTGTGATGCAGTTAGCACCAAAGGAGCCTCTGTTGCTATGGATATACCGCCCTCTCTTGGTCCAGCTTGAGGCCCTAATACCAGACATGCATGGGCCAACTCATTCAGCAGCCTTTAGGTTGTTTGGTGATTTTACTAATGTTTCACTATTAAGTTCATAACTATCACAAATAAATGGGATAGAGGATTTTCAGTCACATGTTTTTTGATGGTAAGCGTTCAATTTCCCCAGATGTGGGAAGAAACACATGCGCCCTTGAAGTCTCTCAATGTTCTGGCGTACATGAAACTGCCAGAAGAAAATAGACGATTAGAAACTGCACGCACATACACAAACACGGTACGCTTTCTGAAATGCCTTTGCCCGTCATGTTACATCACGTGAAAAACCTCTGTGGTCCCCAAGTCTGGGCCTACATCTGATTAATGATGTCCATTTTAAACCCAAAGCATCGCTTACAATTCAATCTACCTCAGAGCCTACAGCAGTTGCTGGATTTCCACTTGTATTTTGAATGAAAGCACTGGCTTAATGTCATTATCTCCGCTTAGATAGAACGAAAAAAGTATTTTTAAATTGTGGATGCTCGTTTTAACATTCCGTGATCCATTGTGGGTTGTTTTGAGGTATGGTGCAGTGTCCATGAAACCAAGGTGTCTACGTTGTGTAAACAAAAAAGTTTAGTTTTTGGTCACCAAAATAACAACATTTTATCAAATGATCCTTTATTCTCCTTTCACGAATTACCAAAATAATTGTGAATATAACGGTACATACAGACTGCAGCAAGATGTCATAAAACTACTTTACTTTCTTGTTGATGTTTTTGTTCCATCTCAACCTAGAGACAACAAAACAAGACACATTACCAAATATATATATATATATATTTATACTTATGGAGCCCCTTCAAATTTAAGACAGTTTGCTGAATTTATTGTAGCATAATATTCCCTCTGTGAGAAAGAAAACTAAAAAGTGACTAAATTTTTGAAACTTCACTGAAGCCATGACTCATACCACTTTTCCCCCTTTCCCACGGACACTGAAGTGACATTATAGGATGCTGATCATCAAAGAGAACGGGCCATGCTTGAGTCTGTTATGGCAGCCACATTCCTCCATGTTGACACGGGTCCTTGCGACTGCGTCATCAGAGACCTCCGAGCTAAATGCCGGAGGCGATGCGTTCAGACAACCCACTATCAATTAACCCATGGCCTAATAAGTGCCGCAACTGGGACCCTGCCCTACTGTGCACTGGGGTAATTCCGCGCATAGCCTCCAGTCGGCCTGCCTGCCCCTCCTTCCCATAACCCCCCCCCACTCTGTGCCTCTCTCAAAATTCACCACCTGAAGAAAAAGATGCTGCTTGTAATATCACAGATGTTAACATTTTACAACAAAAGTAACACATTTTCAAAACTGAAATGTCAAGGATAAAAATAACTTCACTACTTGACTTTCCACGGTAGTGCAACAAATCACACCTTGGGTTTATGAGCTGGTGTAAATTGTAGTGTCAAGCTAAAAGTCATATATTCATCAATTTACCTTACTGAAGCAAAGGCTACACTCACTGTCATGGAACCTTGTATCACTGTACAAACCAACAAATGTAAAACATAGCATGGTTTGGCTTCAGCACTGTCTCTCTTTTGTTCAGTGCGTCTCCCATAACAAACAACTGTACAGGAAAATACCAAAGAAATGCACATTTGCCTTTTGATGAGAGTCTGTTGTCAATGAAAAATTGCAGTAATTAAACCAGTTTGGAGATGTTTACACATAACTGAAAACAACAGTATTTGCCTTGAAGCGTTACTTTGAAAGGACACAGTTCATGTAATTTTTAACACATGACGTATGTCACGATAGTTACAGTATATTGTGTAAATTACTGTAATGAGATGAAGTCAGAGTAAAATAGTGAATTACACCTAACCGGAAAAACTTGTGATTGTGTCCCAATTCTGAAAGACTTCACAGCAATTATACACCAACCAGTTTAGAAAGCACCAAGTGTAAAAATTCTGGTATTGGGTAAATGGTCTTTTAGCACTCAGTGAACAAGTGCTTTTTCTGTTCGTTTTGAAATTTCAATTAGAATCTTTTGAATGGAACTTTCTAAGAGGGCAATTTTTCTCTTCTTATTTTTTCATTCTGGCTGGTTTTTTTTAACACAAGATGTCAAATTTAGAACTGCATCACACAGGTACCGGTATCCACAGCTCTTGAATAGTGTCAGACAGAATGTCATTGAGCCAGAGAGATGATATAATAGCAGCAACTGATGCACAAAGATAAACTATGGAGTGACTAGGGTTGTAGCATCTCCCTATCTCTAGATGACAACTCCTAATGTCTTTGACAGAGTTAGATTGCTTCCTGTCAGCTGAGGTCAGCAACTGACATTTGGATGCACGTACCAACAAACTGCATATACATGTACACGTATACGTACTGTGACGTAACAAATGTATCCTGATTCATTATGACTGAACCAGTCTGGTAGCTAGGATGAAGTGGCCAATTTCTTATTGTTTGGATTACCATCAGGGATCATACCAGTAACTGACAGGCCAAGCAGTCTGTTCTTAGAAACAAGGACTCCACTGAGTCACTGCTGTATGAGTAACAGCTAAAAGCACAGTACAAAATTTAAATTGACAAGTAAACTTTGACCATATCCAAGTTGCTTTGTGCTGAAGGGGAAATTCAGTTGTTGAAATTAGTCTCAAAGGTGTTATGAATTTGTAATACAATATACCAGCAAGCAAAATATCGGAACTAATAATCATGTGTAGGTAAAGGCAAAAAGCAGAGCTGGTTGCATGTCTGTGTAAAGAACCCAGTAAAACAGACCAACAATTATGACTATGAGTGGACAAGCGAGCTAGCCAACAGAAAATGTAAACAGGGTAACAAACAAACCCGTGGGATAAACATAATTAAATTAAGACGCGGTCCCCATGGATTTGACCTCTCAATGATGGGCAAAACATGGGCCTATGCGTAAGCTGATGGTCCGGACATATCACCCACTTTCCTCGAGACATGTAAAAATGCAAGTCAGTCACAAATCATTCCTTGTGTGATGGATTCTCCATGTCAGGCATGGGCCTTTGCCGGACAACAGTCAACAGGGCCGTGACGTGCCCGTGTGCTGCAGAGCATCCCGCTAATGGCGTCCTGACAGATGTGGGGAGTGACACGGTACACCATATGCCGGCCCACACAGTGCTGGTCGGGCCAGCACTGCTGGGGGGGCCGGCCTGGTATTCCGTCAAAACCCAATGCACTTTACCAACAGGCCCCAATATGGTATCAGCAACATGCAGAGGACGGGCCGCAGAGACAAAGGTCTGTCCCCAGGTGGCAATGCCTTTAATTACCGCATAAAATGAAACACATCATTTAAAGCGAGCACCAAGTATATTGGCAGAAGATGCATCCAAGCGACATTAGCCACGCCCTCCTGATGCAAGAGGGGTTACCAGCAAGACATTTGCTGGTAACAGCTCATCCTACCAAGTTAATCAACGGTATGCATATGTGTATTACTCTTTTAGAACATGGTCCCGAACAAAAGCATGCAAACTTTCCCTGCCACCAGATGTCAATGTAAATGGACTTTGTTTCATAATTCCACAACACACACTAATGAACGAGTTGTAAGCATGTGCAGCTCATTGGACTTCCGACAGTTATGGTGTTACTCATGCACCAAAGGGAGGTACGCTGTCTATGCCTCAATGTTACCTGCAAACTCCACCCTGAGCTCCTCCCCTATTCTCAAGTAAAGTTTCCCTTCAAATGAACTTCACAACATATGAAGACAGTTTGGTTGTGGAGGAAGGAGCCACAGCAAACTGAGGAGGCCACGAAAGAAAACTCCTCGTTGTCTTCAGTCTAAATAAGTCTCAATAAATGATACACCTCCAGGGGATAATGCTCACTACACAGGGCCAGCTACATGTACCATGGCATTTCTGCAGCAAGTCTTCTTTTTTTTTTTTTGGTATTTCATTATTTTCTGTGTGGGCAGGCGCCGGTGCTACGATTTAATCACACTTAAGAGAACACGCGGCACAAACAGGCTAGGTTGGGTTCAGGCCCCAGCGCGGTGAGCCAAGGGGTAACACAGCAATCTGGATGCGTGCGGTTAACAAAATATAAGAAGGGAAATAAAAAGGACAAACACGTTACAGGGCGCGCACCCCGGGCGGAGTGGCACTCGCTAAATCAAATCATCCGAGTATGGATGCCAAGGTAGTAGGCCAAGCTGGTCTATTTTTATCGGTCGTGGGCAGGTGGCCTCAGTAGAGCTGGCAAATGGGCCCAAGGGAGGTGCTCGCTCCTTGATGGTGGGGGGGGGGATGCGAGCAGGGGAGGACCGTGCCCCTATCAGTTCATGCTCTCCTCCCCAGAGTCTTGACACCCCTTGTGTCCATCTTTAACCCAACGATTAGCGACAGGATCACAGATTATTTAGGAACGAGATTTTGTGTTACTCCCTTCATTGATATCAGGGATGCCCTGAACCAAGACAGAAGCATGTCCCTTCAGTCTTCTCTTTCTGTCTACACCCTTTGCCTGTTCTTTAGCCCAATACAGACCTTTTTATTTCAGTACTGAAAAAACCAAAAGGCAGAAGCATGTTTGCTTTAACCTTTAAATGTGCTTACACCCACTGCCTGGGTTTTTTTCTGGGACCAGAAAAAAACTAACCTGCACTTTCACTTGTTGTGCCAGTACCACTGGAGTTCTAAGCTATGACCTATAAGTCATTTTTCGGTCTAGGACAGAGAAAGCATAGATAAGTTGCTCATAAAGGCTGAGTTCGCACGGCTTGTTCTCGTATGTTCATGAACAAATCGATTTGTTGTTCCTGGGTTGGCTGGTCAAACGCCGGGGCTGGTAGTGAGTGGCAAGCAACATGCAGCATGGCGGCGGCCATGTGGGTTATTCGAGAGTTATTGTCTAGATGGGCTGAATTCTTTTCTATTTAAACAGGAACATTCACTTCTGTGTTACGGAAAATAATTAATGTTAATTTTGCAAAACTTCCCATTGTCTGTGGCTTTAGAAGCCATCTCTCTACTTTTTGCAGCTGATCAAAATCAAAATCTCAAGAGTTTTTCCGCGTGTTCCTGTAAAAACCAGACGAGGAGGTGGTGTGTGATCCTGTGTTGTGAACAGTGTTCTTCAGTCGTGTTTGTGCCATTCGAGCGCGAGAACAAGAAACCCGTGTCAAGAACAGGCCGGCTGAACTCAACCTAAGAGCGACAGAAGAATGCATGCATAAGAAAATGTGCACTGTATCCCACTAAAAAAATGCACTATGAACTGTGAATCAAAAGATTCAGAAAAAGAAAATAAATTCTACTACGAGGTGCAAAAAATGTCCAAATAAAAACAAAGCAATCACCAGTGATTTGTTACACGCCATCGACTTAACATGCAAAAATTACAAGTGCTGAAGTTTTTCGAAAGGTGCAGCAGAGCAAACCTTTTTGAATGGTGAAGCACTGAACAGTCCTACACAGAGGTCTGAATAAGCCTTTTGCAAGTTAAATGTGAATAAGATCTGGTGCAATGAGTCATCTGATTGCACGTAAACATAAAAATTTGAATTCTTCAGACTAAAGCCACTGTTGCTAAACCTTGTGATTCAGGGCAAGCTTTTGCATAGCAACCACTATCTCTGGAATGGACCAGTTCCTTTGTGTTTTTCTTATCCATTGAAAATAGTGTGCTGGTGCAAGGTGTCTCTTACGTACAATGTAACTAAGCAAAGCTTGCCCTGAATCACGAGGTATACAGCAGCAGTGTCTTTAGTCTGGAGAATTCAAATTATTATGTTCGTGTGAATTTAAAGAACTCGGTGTACCAAAATTTATTCAAATTTAACTCCCAACAGGCTTATTCACGCAGCTGCTGCAGAGAAACTAAGGCTTAGCAAACTCACACATGCATGGAAACCAGCTGCGAACCAGTACATGTTGTATATGTGTATATTACACGACATTCCAGGTGGTAACCCATGTGTGTAGAGCAATACTTTTTTCCTGAGCCAAACTGGAGTGTAAAAGCACTTGTATGAAAGTAACTCAACATGCAGTGGATCCCTGATGCTGTTTGTAAGGAGCTTGGCCCTGCGAGGTATTTATTGCAAGGTGTGAATTGTTTTGATGGAACTAATATGCTTCTGCTTGTTCTGTTCAACTGAACATGGTTCCACATCATTTCATTTGGGGGGGTTTCATTACCAAAAGTACAAACATGTGGCAACCATGATGCTGTCTGTGTGATAGAGGATCCATCATTGAAAGTTCTGTGGGTTGTCTGTGGTGAAAACTAACTCAGTGTACGTTTTTAGAAGTTTTCAGATCCGATTTTCCTCCCCTCTCAATTCTCTATCAAAAAAAGACAAGAAATACAACTACAAAAGTAGGTCACTGGCAGAGAATCTTTTGGCCCAATACTAAATAATGAGGGTGTGAGAAGTCGGCAGCAGAAATAATCACGTTTCATGATGTTCACAACCAATGTATTGAACCAATGGTCTGAAGAGACGGAAGCAAATGTACTATGCATGCTACTGTCTGGTGCCACATGCTGAGCTGATAAGTGGCTTTGTGAAACCCCCCCCTTGAGATTTTCAAATTTTATGAATTTGGCCTACTTTGAGGAGTGCAACATAATGGTTCTGCAAACATACAGCCACAAGGACAAAATGTTCACGTATCCATGGACCTACAGTCCATTTTTGTCCAAATTTATTTTCCTGCCATTTTTACATGTACGTTGTACACTGATCAGGTGCAATAACAGGACAAATTAATCAACAACTTAAAAACATTTCACAGTCTTTTGTTGGCCCTTTTTCTTATTCTGGCACATATGATTACTGATGTGGTCAAATAAGATAGAAGAATTAAGAATGACCTTTTAAAATCTAATACCATACAACCTGCTGGAAGCATTAATGAAATTGCAAATCTCTAGGTGAACAATGGTGACACATTTAATTATTTTTTTGAATATTACATAATTTTACTTTTATCTTGCTGGAAATATTTAAGCAACAACTGTCTAGTTTTGTACATGAAGTCAACGACCATGTATAAAAACCCCCCGCCACTACACTTGGCCAAATTGAAGAAACGACGGGCTGGAGAATTACACTGCTCCAATTGAACATAAAATTATATTAATACACACATTTTCTAATCTCTTAGCCGCAAAAAAAAAAAATTGAATTGCCGCTGGCCATCTTTAAATACGTTTCGCCCTCGCATTCAGCTGAGCACGATGACGCACAAAGGAGAGTGCGAGAAAATATAAGGAAGAAATCATTTTCATCTTGTGCGCGTGCGGCCTCGGGCGTAGGGATTCATGCAAAATCTGGGCCCGTCTGTATTATCTTTGGAGACTTTGCTCCTCAGGCAAGCAGATGCGCCAAGGATCCTCGGCTTTTTTATATACATGCGTGTCGGTGTCGCTCTCCCTCACCGCAGCTGATAATTCCTAGCCCAATTTATTTTATTTTCTAAACCAACGCCCCTGTCCATACTGCAATATGGTGCAAAACGAAAAATGGATGTGTTTTGATTTCTGAAAGTTAACTTCATTTACGTCTGCCTTCATGCTTGTTATCTTAAGCTGAATTGATGCTGAAATCGTTCACCTTGAACAGACAACATGCAGTTGACAAAATCCTGATTTTTTTTAATTGAGCAGTGCTGAGTCTCCTTCAACATTGTCCAAATTGCATTTCTTGTTGATAAAGATGTTTCATTCCCTCGACAGCTTAACATTTTAACGTGCATGTACACTGTCACATCCAACCACCCCTGAAAAGATATCGCCATCCGGTTTTTGGCCTGGCCTCAGGAACAGAACAAACATTCATGTAAGAAAAAGGAGAAGGAGGTCAGGTTGACACCTTGATTTGAATTTTGTGAAGATTGATCACAGCAGTTCAACAAAGCCAATCAACCCAATGCAAACAAATGATACAGCCTGTGGTAAACTGTTATTCCCAGCTCATCCATGAAACAAGTTCCGCCCCCTGTAAACAGTGTGAGAATATACATTAAGGGATGCTCCAACTCTGTCAAGCAGTGTGGCTTTAAATTTATTACCCTTGAACTGTTTGTTGTCTCATGTACATGTACACAGTAAGATGTGACCCAGCCTTGTGAGTTGGCTCCCAAGTTGTCGGGACTAATTGGAGTAAAAGGTATTTAAACAAATCTTACGCAGTGGTTATCAATGGAATTTCCATTTTCATTAGAATGCCATGCTATTGATACACATGCACAAATAAAGTGCTTCAAAGGCTGTCCCCTGAAAGACTAAACCTAATGCAAAAATCCACCAGAGACTCTAGATTGGGATGTGTTCGTAAAGGGATGTTTTGGGCGTTCAGACTTCATACAACGGACACTATAACAAAGTACCTGTTGGAGAGTCACAGTATTTGTGCCACATTGTGGGACATTCAAAAACAAGCATCAGACAGGGGGGGAGGCCATATGTGTCAATAAGCATCATGCAAACACCCATTCAAGTTCTGTTTTTGACTGAATACAGACAAACAAGTTCATTATCTGTAGTCCACAATATTTGCTTTCATCACAATGCTCCCTTTGTGCACACACATAGAGCTTGTACTGTAATTTGTAGTCCAAACATAAACAACTTCTATTGTATCAACTTCATGTTTTTAAGGGTACCCACAGAAAGCTAAGCCTTGCTTTCAACAACTGTATGATAAATATGTTTTTGTTATACTTTCAAGCATGACCAAGCATAACAATCCGGAAGAAAAATACAATCGGCAATAAAAATGCAAAATAAAAATATTGCACAGAATAAACTTCACAGCGAGGTAAACAGTTCTCAACAAAACTTACAAACACCACCAGCAGAAAAAAAAAATCAGAACCCAAGAGCAAAACAAAAATGACACTATGTGATGGAAGATGGAAGATCCAGAAAAATAATACAAATAACGGAATCTGAAGTTGGAATGTGACATTAACTCATTAACATACAACTGTCCACAACAGACTTCAGTCAGGGTCACAAAAAGCAACCTGCCTGGCAGCAGGTCCAGAGAACCACTGAAGTAGAACAAGAATTAGGAAACTCCGTGATAGAAGGTGAAGGACCCAAAGAAATAATAAACCTAGGAGTTGAACTTGGAGTGGGACATTAGGGGATTAAAACCTTGGCAAGTCATTAGCATACAACTACCAATGGTGGACTTCAGTCCAGGTCGGGACATACACCACCTGCCCCAGCAGGTCCAGATGGGCTGGCTCAGCTCAGCTCAGCAGTTTCTCCTCAACAGCTGGGCTGGCTGGCCCCCCATTATCAGGTGTGGCTGCCTCTGGGGATACACAAGGAGGGGAGAAGGGATTATGAAGTGTAAGGGCCATTATCACCCACTCCAGATAATCCCCTGGACAGGAGGGTGATGATAATGAGCCACTTATCACCTGCCCCTGCAGGGGGAGAGGAATCCTGCTGATGAGGTGTCCTAGATTCGGGTCAGTGGTAGCTTGTAAGGGGGGGAACCTCCCTTGGAGGCTGTGAAAGAGATTGGGAGACAGTATAAGGCAGGGCAAATGTCTCTTTTGCTGTGAATCGGCAACGTCTAAAATATTCACAATCTTATCCCTGCATCTATCAGTTGTGCCAGCTGATTCAAAGGACATTATGAGGCCACTGATCTGAGTTTACTTCTGATCTGAGGACATATCCTTGTCCATCTAAGCCAGCCATGAGCAAATACTGCCACCTAAGTGAAATTCCAAAAGGGTCTCCTGACTTTAACCACTTATCCAAGAAAGAAGTAAATTTTGTTTTATAACATTGAACGAAAAAACAAGAAAAATTTAACAAACCGAAGCAAATCATGATCTTTTCAATTCTGGAGGATACCAGTTTGAAATGATGTTTCTTCACATCACAGATAAAAGATTACATGTATTTTTCTCTTCAATGACTCTTCATCAGTGTTACGAATGCTTCTACTTCTAATTAAATACATGTCTATTCATCAAGAACAATGCGTGCCCTTGACTTGAAGTCATGTGCAAAATGGGCAAACATTTTACTCGGACATGTGTTCAATGACCTTGGGGAAGTACAGGGTAAAGTGAAAAGACTTTTCAAATACACAGGGTATCCCCCTAAAAATCCAAAAGTAACATTTTTTTCCCAAACTTAATTGTTGTTTGATGTATCAAATTCAAGCTTTGGTGTTTTCTACTTGTACTGAAAATTTCAATTGAAGTTCACATTGCGTTGTGGAGATAGACAACTCATTGTTTTGTTTTGTCCTAAGTTTTAAAAGGTTTATCTTGCAAGAGTACATTCCATCACTAAATTCAAATTCTAAATTATCACAGAACTGTTTTGGTTCTTTAATTCTTGGAAACTTTCTTAGTTCTAAACTTGACGAAACTGATACCTCAGAAGGTGAGGAATTTTTTATTTTTTGTGCAGTTACACAGTTGAAATAGTTTGTCTCAGAGAAAACAACTTCTGTTGAATTTGTGCAATTTACCACTCACAGTCAATTTATAACAAGAAGCTGATCTTATTTACTTCTGCAACATTAATCAGTTTGAACCAGTTTGGGATCCTGTTTGTTTGTTGATAGAACATAAAAGAGGTTTTAAATAACACAAAAGAACCCTTTCCAGTTCAGTATCATCATTCTGTTGGCCTTTCTAATGATCCCATGTGTTGAAGGGATAGTAAATGGCTTGAAAAACATTTGGATTGGTGTGCTAAATCCCACTGCATAGAACAAAAAAGTTGTTGTCTTACATAATCAAGATTATCTCTGCAGTGCATCAGAAGATTGAAATGAAATCTTCCATTTTGAAAAAATTACATTCTGAACTTCAGGTTGATACTACAGGTAACAATTTCTGACTTTTGGGGGAGAAAATAAATGTTACTTGGGGGTTGTGCTTTTTAGAGGGGCACCCAGTATGTAAGTGTACACACACAATGCTTGGCAACTCTAATAGGCCCAATACCCAGGGGATTCTGCTTATATCTACCACTTGTGCAACAAAAGATTTCTTTGAATTGAGTCCTTTGTGTGTTCAATCTTTTTTTACTACATGTTCTTGGGAAGAATGGGAAACTGATTGGCTGACAGCCAAGTATGCTGCAAATATAGTTATGGTTATAGATTGAATATACTAGTATCAGGAAGTATGGCATTCAAGTTTAAATAATAAGAACTTTGTGGGGCCTCATTTTTGGAAACTGGTTGCAAATTTTATGTCAGTAACCTGTTTGGCCAATAACTGTTCATCTTTTAAAGGAATACTCAAATATCCTCTGCAAACAGTAATAAGTTAATTAAGCGCTCTTAAACGGTTTGCCAACTTGAGAAGTTCAAACACTTGTTGGTTAATTATTACTGTTAGGTAAATTTGGACAGAGCTTTTGGGACTTCTGAGTGTGCCAACTAGATTTCTGATCACCCACTATGTCAAACCATAAATGTGATCTCAGCAACTATAAAACAAGTATATACAGCTGTGCTTGGGCCTCCCTAGATGCCCCCTTCTCACCAAATAAGCAAATAATAAAGCATGTTTTAAGAGTCCATAAGCTGAATGGTAAACAAGGGTCTTGAACAAAATTTGGGTGCCCAACCCTTCCCCCCCCCCCGTGACTGAAATATTCTCACCACACAACCTTAGCTTCAATTTCTTTCCAGGAAAGTGTCACCAGCTGAAATACTAAATGTTGAAATTGACAGCAGGATAACTATTTGACAGATTTTAGTGTCACATGTTTGGGAACATGTATAAACTGTTTACTTACGTGGCATTACTGTACAAATTGTTTTTATTTTGGCTATATGTAAAGGACAGCCTGGTAAGGCACTGTGTGGGCAATGTTTCTTGTTGTAGCTAGATCTTGTTTTTTGGTGGTTTTTTTTAACTTACCTTATTCTTATCTAGATAAATACTGTGGTTAAGAGCACGGAGAACTTTGGAGAAGTTATAATGCGAGAGTTTATGGCCGTTAGCTCACTGAGGATAAGTTTGCTATGTCCACAATGTAAGTGATACGAAGGTAACAAGTTAAGTTCACATTGACACGGAGCATCTCCGATGTGACATCCTGGTGTTGCCTTGTCATCTGAGAGGAGCTGACGTCCACTTGGAACTACCCAAGGTGCTACCGGGTCTATCAGCTGACCAACAGAGGAGTCAAGATCTGCCATCACGTTGGTCTCAAACTTCAAAGATGAGTTTGTCATGAACCTGCTGCTCATCAGGTGCATGTGTGACCCCTTTTTTTTTTCACTTTTTCTAGCAAAGGAGGGCTCCCTCTCAGCACGGCAATGCCTTGTCTGATCTTGTTGGCTGAGTCGTTTGTAAAGGAAGAGGGGGGGATGATAAAGTATGTAGGCATGTGGGACTTTCAGCGTTGGATTTCCCACGCCCTGATAATGCTGAACCTCCTCATCAGCTGGCACTGTTCGCAAAGATGCATCCTCGTCACTATTACATTGAGCGGTGATGCATGCATCACTTCGTTCAATGTGCTTGCGTCATTGCCAGACAGCTGTGACAAAATTTGGTCGTCCTATCTCTGACAATGAGAAGGCATTGTATGCACTTAATGGGAGCCAGCCACTGCACTCAAAGTGCAAAAATGTGTAATCCAAACCTTCTTGTGGTAATGCACCTTTCCTAAAAAAAGATAGAATGCAAAGTAGAACTTTACTGAAATGAACACTACTCGACCTTTCAGACAAACATCCCCCCCAAGAAAAAAAATATTTTATTTTCCAAACACAACAATTATCAAGATGGAAAAGTTGCCTTGAAAACAATATTTTTGTGTTATTCATTGCAGTACTGTCCTATTTTTGTAGATTTGTAGTTGTAAAGGATATTTTAAAGTCTACTTCATTTAAACAAGGCATTATGAGATCTGAAGATTGTTAGCAATGTATAATTAAGCTTCTCTAAACAAGAGTTCAATTTAACCTACGTGGCTTCAAACAGTGTAATACATACAAACTTCATACAGAGTCACAGTTCCAGACACTAAAATGATCTGGTCAAATGTTGTACCAGTAAGACGCTCAAAATGATCATTGGAGTAATTTCATACCGATATTTTCTACTGTGTAAACGGAACGTGGTTCACAAATGTCAACTTTGGAAGTTGCTGACCTGTCATGTGTCCAACTACAGGAGGATTTCATAAGATGATAGTTTGTTCATGACCTTTGGAGAAAAAAAATATGCAACCAGTCTTCATGTGCAGCTCTAATACAGGAAGCTATGCTTCACACCTTATGCTGCATGCATTTGAGATATCATCTGCAGCTTTGTAATCTACCAATGTGGTATTGGGCCGCAATGTATATGCGTATATGCTCAAAAGCCAATCAGTGCCGACTGATCTGCATTTAAGGAAATGTGTGGGTTGACGCGGTGGATACAATAAATTTAAGATTCTTCAGGTGAACGCGCTTTACATGATGAGTGCAAGCGAATGGAATTCACATTTGGAAATTCGCCCCTGTACCATTACTGCCATGGCAACCAAAGTGAGGAGCTGACTTGGGAGGGAGGCTTGGATGTCAACATCAAGTCACTGTGATCTGAAAGATGTACACAGAACCACTGAGTATCGAGCAAAACTCTGGTTGGACACGTGCTTCGTGGGGATCGCACTGCGGCCACTTCATGGATGGCAAGTTTGACTGCTACGCACGCGGCTTATCCACCGCAAGTTATCTGGACGTTGTACCATGTGGGAAAAGTAAGGATGACAGTGAAACAGAAACGTGATGGAATGGCTGGACAGGGAGAACACTCTAAAACAGGAACCGAAACCGTGACAGAGAGGGATCACAATCACACAAGTGGAAGCAGATGTCACGTTGGAATTAAAGACTGTGAGTATCAATTTCTTTCATCTTTTTACAATGAACGAGCAGGATTTGGGTTTTTCTTTTACCTTACTAAAGATATCAGTGAAAGTTAGGTTATTGAAGTCATCTTCACTTAGTACATTTCCAAAGTTTAAGAAGTATCAGTCTAAACATTTGTCAATGACCAAAGTAGCCATTACTAATCAGTCACAATGTAGTCTGTGGGTGAGCACTTGCTCACACGCGGTATGTCTGGTCAGTGAAAATCTTACAATATCAAGCACCCTTAAATTCGAATGTTTACAAGAATAAGTGCGAGACATCAGCAGAAAGGCTCAAGAGAAACATGACTTGAAGGTGATACAGAAACGTGTCTAGGATGAGGGGCAGATTCCCTCTCTACCTCCTTCATATTTCTATGATTTCCCATTTGCCTGTGTCTATGTTCAGAGCTTGCAGGTTTTTCTTTAACAGTTATTGTGAGCTTCCATTATATAGCTAGACAGAAGCAACAGCTCTTCTCCCCCCACCCAAAAAAAAAGAACTGCCCGAGGTAAAAACCAAAAAACTGAAAGTTACTCAAGATTCATCTTGACGTTCAGACTAAGAGCAGGAAAATGGAATCCCTCAAAGGCGAGAAGAAAGGCGACACAGCTCGGCCTACATTACTCTGAATCTCGCTCTTGACAAAGGCATCCAAACCATGCCATCCACAGATCCAATTACCCGGGATGTCAGCACTTAAACAGGTGCAAAAAGGTTTTAATGTCGGGGATGATTCCACGATGTGTCACAAAATGTGACGTCGCTGGCTCACGTGACACCGGGGAGGCTAGGTGTTTACCGTTGCCATTATGGAAAGATGTGCACATAATTGAAATATCAAAGCGACTACCTGATGGGCTGTTGTAGGCCTGAAATGGAGTGGGGTGGGGAAGGACACTTTACAAAGGATAGAAAAGGCATAGGCATACAAAAGAGAAGCATGAGTGTTAGCTGAAAGACTTATTTTCTTTTTATCTCATGTAAGAGCAGAAATTACATGGAGAGTTTATATGAGTTATAATTCATTCCCTTTGTGTCACCCAACAAAGCCACCAAACTCAGACATAAACAACTCATTCTTTTCACTGAGGAAATAAGAAGCTTGTCCAATTTCTATGCAAATGGTACCACAAAATTAGGAGATGCCAAGCTCTGTAACCTAACAGAAGTTTCAAGACTGGTTTTGATTAAAGTTTTCAAATGCTCAATTCATCGTCCAATTTTCGATACTAATTTGACTCAGTAAACAACTTGAGGCTTTTTGTTTTCTTCAATTTTTGATGCAACACAGTTTGATGCAGTTTGATTCAATCCCTGTAGAGTATCTGCTAGTGTAAGTCCCCAAATGCTAACAACTGCAAATGTATCTTCATAGAGATTCACCTACGTATAAGATGCTCCCCCTCCACACACATACACAAATACACACAGACATTTAAGCACCTCATGTGGACAGTGTTATGTAGTCAGGAAAACTCAGTGAAATTAATCGTTTCTCTTGAACTGTGTTCACTATTTTAAGTTAGATTATACTGATGCCCAATGCCTCTAAACCTGTTTTTCAGAGAGGGAAAACCTAGTGTGGACCTGGCTTAAGCTGTGTTCCCGTTGGACTTTTTTTGGTTAACTTACCGTGACTTTCCTGTAGAATTACAAAAATTAAATCCAATGGGATCACAAGGTAAACTACCGTCCCTCTCAGCCGACCACAATTGTGATGTAAAACTAACAGGCCGAAAAGGGTTGCGGAAGATTTCCGCGCGGCCACAGTAAGTTAGCAGGGGAGCAAAAAAGCCCAATGGGAACAGGGAACTGCGACCACGCTAAACCTACGAACCAGACTACTGCCTACACTGAGATCGATAGCGGGCATGCAAAAAATGGACGTATTGTTCCCAGTCTCCAGCTCCGTGCATACAGTACAGCAGCATGCCGCATACACACAGTGAAGCATGCCCAGATAAAGCTATACACACATTGTGGGGGTTTTTCCTGTAAGGGTTTATCTTATTTGTGGCAGATTTGGCCGAATTCGTCTGATTTTGCCGATTTGGCATGATTTGTACAGCACAGGCAATGTAATCAGCTGGTCTTATTAGGCCTAACACAGCAAATAAACATTCTGTTACGGGTAAAAAAAGTCCATGTGGGAATGCGCGGTAGATTGACACAAAGGAATGTCGCGTTAAGTCTCCATGTGCCCAGGGAAGAAAAAGTCCAATGGAAACACGCCTTTTATCCACTCAAAGTTCACACACCCTGCATTATGTGGACCTGCTTGGTTCTCAGGCCCATACAAAGACAGCAAGGTTGGCACACACATCCCCGACTCTAAAAGAAAAGTTCAAAAAAAGTGCCCACGGCCAGAAATTGCGAGAAGCAAAGGGTAAACATTCAATAAGAGGGGGGTGACAAAGGCGTGAATATCAGCAGAGTCAACAACCTGGCACATGACTGTCCGATGACAGTAATGGTGGGAAATTCCGTTAGCTATGCAAACATGAATGTAGTCGCATTCAGCAAACAGCTGAAACCAACACCTAGCCAAGGCTTCAAGTATCCACTGGATCAACCTGTCTCACCAATTTTCCATAGCTCCCACACCAGTTTCTCCAGGCAAAAAGCACTTAATTATTAAAAGCTACTTGCAATGCATTCGAAAGCCTGTATGTCAGCAGCCAAGAAGTACCTTTTGAAGCTGATAGTTCTTCTCTTTTCTTGTTTCAAATTGTTTTGAAGCATGCTCCAGACAGACTCGGAGAAAGTGCTGTTTCTTTTCTTGTAACACCAGCACATCTTGAGATTCAAGACTTACTGTCTATAGAATAACCTTGAAAGTCCTGTCCCCCTGCCTTTTCCTTTTTCACTTGTGTGAAATCAAAATTTCCAGTGGATATTTCAAAATATGCCAACAAGAAGACAAAAATGTACCAATGAAAAATAGCTTTTTGACTTTTAAACCTCCTTGAACTTTAAATCTGCATGAAAGTTTTCATTCAAGAAAACAGGAAAATCTCCATGCTTCTGCTGAATTCATTTTCGTAACAAATCAATATTTCCATTCCAACATGCTAAAACGTACAAACACGAATTAAGGGTCACACAGTTGACCTCTGAAAGGTTATTTGTTACTTATTTGCTGATTTGGTCCTTTTTGTCTCAATCCCCCCCCCCATCTTTTGTAGATAGGGTTGGGCTTTGTCCAGGAAGCATCTTTGCAGAAGCTCCTCACTGAAAAGCTTTCATGATCTGATGTTTAAGTCTGTGCACCTCTTGGTTGCCATGTTCCCTAGAGCCTAAAGGTGTCACAACCATGCATTATAGATCACATCATGGATACCAGCCTATTCTATCAACACTCATAAGTGTTGATAGAATAGGCTGGTATCTCATGACCCAGCACTTCCATCTTTTGAGGTAATAAGCTCCCAGTGGAACATTGGATTTGATTGTTTTTGAGCATTTTGATGATTGGCTTGCAGGTGAGTTAATCCAAAAACAAAATTGCAAAGTAAAACAAAAAGCGTGTCTTCTCTGAAATCCCCTCAGTGTACAGTATATGCCCACTGCATTTCATTTAGCCCCTTTTACTGAATCTATAAACACTGCCTAAGGAGAGCAGGTGCATCCTTTGTCTTAATGACAATGACCACGACAACAGGTTAAATGATGCAAGGTCACAAGGGAAATAAATGGATTCTCACCCCAGAATGATCAAAGAATGGAAGAAATGAGATGGAAGAAACAACATAAAAGTGCTGGAAATGATGATAAAATGTTATGCTCACATGCGATACAGCTACAGCGCATTAATTGGGCATTTTAACAAGTAAGTATTTGAGCTAATGTGGAAGAGCAGAAAGAGAATGAGTACAGTGACTTTTGACAAAGTAATGGGGAATAAATGATGCTTCTGAGGTGCCAATTACGGGTACCGCTGCAAATTCAGTTGCCATTTAATAGCAAATGATTAAGAATTGATGATTAATTGATATATTTTTTTCTGAGACCCTTTGACATCACGTACCAGGTAAGCCCCTTGAGAATTCATGACTTTGGCTCCATCAATTTTCATTTGACTTTTCCAAGAACATACTCCTGGGCCAGACCACAAACCATGTGTTTGAACACATGTGCATGCATCTCAATTTGTCTCCTGAGTGATTCCACTGGTCCAGTCCTTTGAGGATGATGACTTGTGGAGGAGCAGTATGAAATATGATTTTAACCTCGGCCAGGGGTGAATAGCCAGCGCTAATATGTATCATTCAAATTTCATTTTCTTTCTGCCGTGATGGATAATATGTGATGAGAGCATGCCCGGCAAGCTCAAAGCCTGACTGTTTTGCTGTTGAGTCCATCATGGCTTCTTACAAGTCCCTGCATGCACACATCCATCATACAGTCTCACAACCAGGTCGCAATTTAGTCAGATTGTAATGGTGGCTCGAGCATTCCTTTGCCTCTGTTCTCCCCCGGCCGTACACACACTGACCGAACTCATGAATGGACTTGAGACAGACTTTTGGAGGGGCTTGATCAACCACAAGTGTCCAATTTGACCACAACCCTGCCAAGCATCCTTCAGCTTTAAATAGTCACATGTCCCGAACCGAAGCACTCACTTTGTGCATGGAGATTGACATAACTTGAGAAAAACCTTGGAAGTGAGTTCATTTGAATATCTATTCTCTTACAAAGGGAGTCAATACAAGAAAAGATATGTAAGATTCAGTGTACAATGCAAGCATCTACATGTAAATGCAAGCATAATAATATTTAATGATTGTTTAAATCCTTAAACTCTGGTTGTTTGTCTCAGTTGTCTTGTATTGTTTGGCACATTCACCGCATGATGCCTTCACAGTGTGGAAGAAAAATTACCAATATAATACATCTCAAATACGTGACCAAATTTTAAAAAAATGCGTTTACTGCCATGTACTTCCATCAATTACTTTTAACAGGCATTTGACTCAAAATCACGAAATCAGCCATGTCTAAATAACATGAGCCTATGACAAAAAAAGACCGGTTTGCTCTCCCAAAAAAGGGCTCTTACGTGGCAAACTAGCCTGCAGGCTGACAGGTCCAGGAAAGGAAATCAGCTACCCCCACTTGAGCATTCTGATGTAAACCCTGCTATTCAGGAGTTTTCCCATTGGTGAATCCACTCCTGCCAGAGCACAGGAAATTGAGTATTTCTATCACGTTTCCAGTGCTCAGCATGACAGCACGTTGCACCAAACAATGCCCAAAAACTGCACTGCGCACCAAGTATGCAATCTGCTAGTACAAGAAAAGGTGTCACTTTGGGGTGCTGCTAAGTGTAAATCTAGGTGGTAATATACATTGCCCAAAATATACTCATCTGTGGATTCTGTGCTAATGCTACAGACATTGCAAATAGGCATGGTATGCTTGTCATTGACACTGTTTTCGCCTCTACACTCGCAAGCTTAAGAATATTTATTTCAAATGTGCTCAAATGCTTTCTTTGAAATGAGACTGTCAAAAACCGGTCTTGAACTTCACTTCCAACCAGACAACATACATACACCCTGTATTTATAACAAAATGACTCATACAAGTTAAGCTATGGTATTAATGACATCATTTCTATTCAGTGTGTGGGTTGGATGCAAAGTACCGGTATGCACAAGATCAGTGTTGTTGGTGCCCAAGCATCTTATAATAATGCGCTCAATAGCCCGTGTATTAAATGTACATGTACATATTGAGAGTAGCGCAGGACTAGTGTGAGTTTATGTCTAGAGTGTGCCATGGTGCAAAAGCAGTCCTAGTCTAAAATATTATTGTTGGGGAGTCTGGTTTTGGACAGTTTGCAGTGCTGTGATGATCGCTCCAGGTGCGTGCCCACTGTGAACCTTCCGCTGCAACCGCTGTGGGTGTGCTTGCGAGAAATAACAGGTACGGGTCTAACAAGTTGAGCAGATAATTATGTAGATAAATCAGTGCTTATGGTGAATTTAATAACACCTAACCCATAGATTCTGTATCCTAATTGGTCTAGAGACAGTCTCAACCAAACCATGCATTCCAAAATCCTAGCGCTACAGAGCTGTGTTCAAATATTTTGAGAAAAGGTAGTTTGGAAAAGTGTGAATAATCTTTGAACAAATTTCTTTTATTCAAATGACGTACCTTTTATACGAAAATGAAAATGTCACAGTCACACTTCCACATGGATTAATCTACATTCGGGACCAACCCTACAAAAACATCATCTGACACACTAGTATACTACATAAGTTTCTCCTACTAGAAATAGTATTAAAAACATTTGATACAATAACTTCACCAACTTGTTTTGAAATGAGTTTTCCTCTTTCACATGTGGACAAGAGAGGGCGCTATGGCAACTACATGTACAAGCAATCATGCACTAGGCATGATGCACTCTTAATGTATGCAAGTGTATATGTGTATGCCTAAAACCTGGCATTCAATAATCCTTTTCAATGTGGATGACGAACATTAAAAGCAACACATTTTGTGCACAACATTAATCTGTTTCATTTTATTATACACTCCAATTCAAACCATGCTGTTTTTACACAGCATTGCAGATTTGGGGTAAAGATATTTATAAACCTTAAATTGTAAAGCTAGTCCCCAGAAAAATTCCTTCCCAAAACACCAGTTTTGTCTTGGATTGAGATTATGTATATACAAAAAACCACCTAGTACTGGCCAATGAGAATCAGGATTTGAAGTTCATTCATCCAACATTGACCAATCATGTTCATTTTTCCGCCTAAAGAAACTGGTGCCCATTTAAAGACAATTAAGAATTTTTTTCTTCTTTCAAAGTTTGAAAGTTTATTCATTTGCAAAATATTTCTTTGTACTACGTGTTTCTCTGTGACTTGATAAACAGACCCTTGAGAAGTATTCTCAAGAAAATTATATTTATTTCTGACTGGTTTACTCCCCCCCACAGGTTTATGTATAAAATGTATCGCTTTTTTGTCATCCAAACCCCAAGAAAAACATTTTAAAAAAAAAAAATTTAAATGTGTGCTTCAACGCGCGAGTTATAGGTAACTGTAATGCCAAGCAAAAGATATTCAGAATAAGGAGAGAATAGCTATGGTCATACATGTATAAAGAATTAAATTCAAAATTCAGCTGACCACAATGTGTGACTTGAATCAAGATATAAACAATTCGCTCTTGGAATTAAGTCTCAAACCCTATTAAAAAATTTAAATAATCTACTTGCTTATAATCATCAGTCAATGGAGGGTTGAAAGAGAACAACTGTTTTGGTATCATGGTCAACTCTTTTCAGGTTTAGTTTTGCTGCTTTACACGTCCCTTCCTGTGAAAACAAACTCTTTTGCAATGTAAGTACTCCAATTTTACCATTAGTTCAGTTTCCATCTGAACTTCCTTTTCAGTGCTTAAACAGCTTCCTTTCACCAAAAAAAAGCAGAAAAAGCCAACTGTCTTTCTGGTCTCTTTCACATTTTCCCAGGATACAAATAAATACATAATTCATTTCACACTGTGTGTGTGTTTTGAGGCATTGTTCTGTAAAGGAAAGCTGCACAGGGTTATAATCAAGATTTGTGATTAACCAAGGGAAGACAATCACCGACCAGCGCTACAGCCATATCCAGCAGGGAAAAGCCCACAGAAAAGAAGGGAGATATTCTAAGAGAGGGTTGATCGGCTAAACGGCAGTTGTTGATAGACAGCCCCTGCATGGAGGCATACATCAACACCTCGCAAGTGCAATCCAATTGTCCCATAAGCTCCTCACAGCAAATTATGTCTGGTGCCTGGACTCGCAGGGCGAGACGTGAAAGTCATTTGAATACTCAGAGCTTCAATGTCTTGTCAAAATGTACTTGGACAAATTCCCTGCTCAAGAAAAAAATCAAAGGATTGTGTAATTTGCATTGAGTAGCTCAAGCATGCTACATGATTCATATTAATGAGTGGAATAACAAGCCATTTTCACAACATCCCTCCCATTTGAATAAAGAAATCATCCTAGTTTGCCAGTGGGAAGGATATTTACACTTAATTTCTAATACAATCAAATATTTGTGAAATAACGACAGAAATTTAACGCAATGAAGTATTTGTTAAATAAGGTATCTTTTAAAATGCAGCTCTTCCAGTCAACAAAGACACCCTGACAGAAAGTTTCCTTCACCTGACACCTTGGTTTTGGGCACAAGACAATTCAGTGAATTAAGTATTGCACACTGAGTAAGGTTTTTTCATTTTTTGAAAATTGTTCTTCGGAACACAAATGTTCAACAGCAATACCTCTCTTTCCTTTGTCCAAAGTGAAGTTTAATTTTCTAATTTAACACATAAATGCACTTCATTCCTGTAGTAAAGCTGCATATACCCATAGGTCAAAGTTCTATTTTTCTCCAAGCAGAAATGCTGAATGAAGTTCCTTCAGGTATAAAGGAGTGGCATTTTTTCAGATAAACTCTGTGACAGGCTGCAGAAAAAAAAAACTACTGGTGGCTGGGGGGAAGATAATGCAATGATCAAGTTTAAGTCAAGGCAGGCAGAATTGAAATGATAATAGGATCGTCCCTTCTGCAAGGAATTTCATTAAACAATCTCTACAGAATCATCAATCCGAGTTGATCCTATAACGACACTGACACTAACAGAGAGTTGGGCACAGGCAGCGAAGGAAATTTCGGTCAGGTCATTCCTCTTTTCCAATCTGAATTTGTTTTTCTTTTCTGTTTTTTTTTTTCCAAGAGAAAACTGAACACAGCACGGGAACATCTTGGTTCAAAGAATTTATAAAATGACGCTACTTTTGGCAAAGGGTCATTATTTATCCGCTTGTGGTTTCAACACACTGTGGCCATGTGTATACATGCAAGTGCACTTGTAAGCATACACACTGTATTTGTACTTCTGAAGAGAAATAGCCAATGAATTTAGAATACCGTGCTAGACATATGTAAAAATCATCAGATTCTTATTGCAGGAGATCTTTTGTCCTCAAACATGAATGTAAAACAGGTGCAAAATGCAATCATCGTGGCCACAGCCAAGATGTCTGGAAGCATCAGATGAGCAAGGGAAACCAACACAGGCATTACTTCCTGGTGACTCTCATTTCAGAGACCCCAGTCCAAGTCATAATTCACACTGACAGAGAGAATTTTCCCCTCACCACGGCTGCTGACCAAAAGGGAGAGGCAAAGAGAAGGGGAGAAGATAAAAAATACACAGTTATTTATTTATATTTCTAGCAGGAATAAAGAGCGTGGACCACGAGAGAGACGGAGGAGTGTACATCCAGGCAGCCAACATCGTCGTTTCCTACTCCTTTCCACTCTCCCCCCCCCAACCCTCCAGGCAGGAATCACAAATGTACAGGGAGAGGTTAGGGAGGTAGAGGACATTTTCCTGCCGACGTAAGCGCAGATACCATGGCGACACAAGATTCCTTGAGATTCAGGGAATGCTGCAGCTCATGGCCGACATCAGGCATCATCTCATCCGTCTATCCGTCTTCACTCAAATTGTGTCAGGGACACTTTGCTTAGGTGATCAAGGTCTTTTTTTTTTTTTGGAGAGGATAGCGTAACAATAACAAGCTCGTCAGTTGAACTCATTATGTACCAGTGCGTTCTTCTGGACTGACATTTAACTTGAAAATTAGTTGCTTTTATTCTCTTAAATAGCTCTTTCTAGACACTGAACAAGATAGTTTAATGCTCCGGATGTTTTCCTAAACTAATGCATAATGGTTAAAATAAAAAGTAGCAAGTAATTTTATGTTGTCAGTAGTCAGTTGTCAGAAATGGCGAATTGATACAAATACACAGATACAAATCTGTGACTGTCTCTCCTCATCTGGATAAATTTTGGGCTGACAAAGCAAAATGATAGAATAAGGCACTCCTTTTTACCGCTTTAGATGCAGATATGCAACAATTTTGTCACAATTCAACTAATTAAGGTACCAACAGAACACCATATTGTGGCTGTCGTGCAAGATTTCTATTTTATACTTTATGACTAGACTTGCCACAAACAAGGTACCATTATATCAGCTGTATGACACCACTTTAAGTAAGGTTATGACATTATTGAATGGATGTAATTATTTCCTCTGAATAATTTTTCAAATTTTAATAATCTTGACGATGGGAGAGGATTCTGATGTACCACTGACAAACTAAAGATGAGCTCATCAAAAACATGTCTGGTACAATGCCCCCCCCCAAAAAAAATTAAAGACAACAAGGGGAGTAGACTTGTCTTCAATGAAAGAATCTTTTAAAAGATTCACAGTTTTTGATGGAGGCGAGAGCCTCAGGATTAATGAATAAAAGCCTGAGGGAGGGGGAGGGGTAACGTGACGATGCGAGGGAAATTAAAAGCTGATGTAGCCTTCACAAGCCAAAGCATTATGCATATGAAATGGCGGGCTGGGCCCACGGACAAGTTAATGAAGTCACTCAAGAGATAGAGACGCCTGCAAACGCTCGGCTGGCAAAGGGGGTGCTCACTGAACCATGCCATCCAAGCCTTTAATAACTAACCATCGTGACAGGGTGTTGATCTCGGGGGCAGCCGAGTGTGAATGCCAACCAGGTTGCCGGGATGGGGACGAATTGAAGGACTCCAAAGTTGTGTCGAACAAAAATATATGCAAAATTGGCTCAATTCGCAGCCATGCTTGATTACAATCAAACATTAAATGAAACATTACTTAGAAGCTGCAGAATGGTTTCAGTCTCTTGCTAGTCACTTCTAGTGGCTATCATTAATCAATAAAGTGTAGCCACAATGAATTTTTCTAAGACATCATTTTTCTGCAACTTTGTACTCTTCCTCAGTGTGTGAAAACTTTCACATTCCTATTTGGTTAAACGAACTGAAAAGTGTACTTTTTAAAACTTAGAATTATCCATGCTCTCCTGGACAAATGAGGGCGCCGTAGCTGTGATGTCATCCAGGGAAGACATAGTTAATTGCATACATTTTTCTTTAAAATTGTGAACCCAGAATTTACTTACTTAAAGCATTTCTGAGAAAGGTACAGGCGCTCACTTATTGCACATAAACAATGAATCAGCATAGAAGAGAAAATGAAGTCCAGCAAAAATCTACCAAAATGTACGACTTTTTTGAGTACAAACCAATGTAATATTTACGCTTTCTTCCTGGGATGACCTAAGGATAAATCCCTGCATCATAATTTTATGTTTAAACTACAAGGAACACAAGTTCACCAAATTTTCTGGACTTACCGGTATTAGTAATTTCTTCAGAATGTTTAGAAGAAAATTTGGCTCAGTCGCAACTAATCCCTAAGAAACTGTTGTTTATTGTTTAAGTTCTGATTGCTTTACGTTGACTAGTAATCAATGTTATACATGAATGCCAACATCAGGTGCCAAAGGCAAGTCCTTTTAACTTTATAAAATAAAATCAATTAACACCTCAAACATTAAGTGAACATTTATTATTAAATAGTTACACACACATGCATTTAAAAGATTTTAAAAACTCTTAATTTCTCTCTTTTTTCAGAACATGGGACGGCCTTGATCCAACTGAAGGATTCCAGTGGAAAAACAATGTTAAATCTGCAGTCAACTGCAACATGTACACCAATATTGCCTTGACCATACTTCTCATAAATGACACAGGCAGAAATACAATCCTTCGTCCTCTGTAAATGAGATTTCAAAACAATAACTTGTGTTGAGAAAGTTAGTGGTACATTTTTATGTCAGCTCACTTGATAGAGTGGGTCAATGAGTATAAGGAAAGCATACAGATATTTGTCTCTGATAAGCACGATGTCGGGAAAACCTCTTTCAACTGGACGTTCAAACAGTGGGGCCATCCAGTAGCCATCCCCACAACAGAACCAATATCTTAGGGAGTAACCAACTCCTTGAATATCAAGTAATGCTAGGTTTGACAAAGAAGATGAGATGAAAATGCCAAGAACATTTTATTACCCCATACCCTTCTCTGATTTAAAAGTGCCACACGAGCAAAACGAGGTACTGCCTCACAAGTTTAAATAAGAACCTTATTCATAAAATCCCACCAACAGTGCAATGACCTTTCAAATGACAAGTTCCTGACTGGCAAAGCCAGCAAAGTGCAATTTCTCCAATAATCTCTCAAGATCACATTCTAGAAACGTCACAAACTACTACTGTCACACCAGGCAATAAATGGGATTCATCCTCGACCAGGCCCGATCCATAGGGTGCCAAGGGTAGGCGGATTCAAGTTTTCTCTTTGGAATTTGGGAAGGTCCACCCCAGGGAAAATAACAATCAGAGGATCTTACCACAGAAACACACGGCTGCGCTGGGACAGGTACTGTAGCTTCCGACAGTGTTGACCCTGAAACTCGGACATGGCTCTTCCATGACCCAGTGGCCAGATACTGACTTGGGTCAAGTGCGACTGAAGTCATATCCAACAATGTAGCCTCAGCAATAACCTGACAAGGACAGCTTATCTTAAAGGCACACTTCCGCGGCAGGGTTCATATTAACATCTCTGAAGTTTTGCCTTTCCTGTTGCAAAGTCTGAATTAGGCCTACATGTAATTTAAACTTATTTATTCGTGGTTTTTATAGAGAGAGATACCAGTATGCATTAATTCAATGGCTACTGGGCATTTTCTCCATCAAAAAAGAAGTCACAAAAAGGTTAAATAAAACACGCACTGGTTGTTTGTTTTTTGTTTGTTGGGGGTGTCAGGGTATTTGTTTACTTCTTACTTTGAGCGAAGGAAGCAGCCTGTGCTTCGACATGTTTCCTTTTGTTTCCATTATCTCTCTCATTTCATTTCATTTTCTTTCCCCTTTTTTTCTTTTTCTAATCGAGACAGAAAAGAGAATGAGACAGCTTTAAGCAGAACTTCCTGTTGGAGGAATGGTTTCAATCAAGGGCCAGCTTCCTGTAAGTATCGCCTCTATCAAGGCCCCTAGGGATTAGGACAGGGGGGGGACTCAGGGTGAAGGATCTCACAAGGTAATGAGATAAACCACAGCAACACAAAGGCACTTCCGGACCAGACGCACCAGCAGATAAAAACACTGGGGCAGACACACAGCTGTTCAATAGAAGCCAAAAACTGCACAGGCGCAAAGGGCGTGTGGTGGTCTTCAGACATTACTGGGCACAAAATTTACAATTTCCATCCAACATTGAGAGGACTGTGGACACATTTCCTCTGTGACAAGTGATAGCAACTGTGATTTGTCAGTGCTGTGTCTTTTGAGGAAAGATTCACAAGGTTTTCTTGCAAAGCAAAGACCTCTAAGGAAAGAGCTGAATCATCTTGACAGTTGCTTTTAGTTTTGCCGTTCATCTGGAATGAGTCACAGTGAACATCTAAGGGTACAAACCTTTTCTTGTACTGCACGCCTAGAAGTTCACTTTCTGACATTTTTCTTGCTTTAACAAAGCACTTCAAGGTGTGTGGTGGAGATACCTGCTGGAACATACAGCAGTCAGCATTCCCAGGTGAGCCACTGCCTCTTGCAGCTTGAGAGTGTTCCGTGATATTCAACCAGTAGCCAACCTCCTTCATCCTCACTTCATCATGCAGAGAGCAATGCTGTTTGCCCTATGCCTACTGACCATATTGGGTGTGGCCAGCCTGAGCTATGCCGAGTGCCCCGCCTACTGGACTCGTTTCCGCCGTCACTGCTACCGATTCTTCGGTGCCCACAAGACCTGGTCGGAGGCCGAGGGCCACTGCAACAGCTTCAGCTCCAACGGCCACTCTGACGAGGAGGCCATCGCTCACCTGGTGTCCATCAACAGCCAGGCCGAGAACGACTTCATCTACACCCTCTGGGCCTCCTCCCGGGAGACGGCGGGCAATGCCTCCCAGCTTTGGCTGGGCTTCTACAAGCCCAACGGCCGCAACTACTTCACCTGGTCCGACAGCAGGGACATCGACTTCACCTTCTGGGACATCCAGAGACCCAACAATGTCGGGGGTAACGAGGACTGCGTGGAGATGTGGGAGGAGGAGATTGAGAACCATCGTCTCAAGTCCTGGAATGACAGACCGTGTCTGAACAGAGCCAGTTACATATGCAAGATGCAGTTGGATTAAAGACCTGCTTCATCGAGCAGGAAACACTGCAAATACTCCATTGCCTGAATCAGGGGAGCTTAAAAATATTACTGACTGTAAATACATCAAGTAAGTTTAAGTGCTTGCTGAATGAATTGTACCTTATTAATAAGCAAGCCTTTCATAACTAACTGAAATTGCATGGGTTTTGAAATAGTATTTTTGAAATGCATTCATTCATGCTTGTAAATACAAACATCAAAAAAAATGTCAAAGAGCTGGAAAGAACAAAGTCAGAAACGTAGAAATGTAGAGTTTCAAATAATCTAACAAGGAAATAAGGAATGTAAATATCTTTGATTGGCATTTTAATTGCCTGGAAGAAGTTGTAGGGGTTCAACTGAGAACTTTTATCATTCTTTTCTGTAGATCTGATTGGATGGTAAAAATTCTCAAGTTACAAATTTCTTTCAGTCATGAGAAAAGAACTCTGAAGTGATTCAAGTGTCTCTTATGGGTGTTAGTTCTGATGCCTCATTCTCTTATATCATTCACACGTACAAACTGCATCCAGTGTGTGAACACAGCATATATAACTGTATTCACTAAGGTGATGTCCCTGCCTACACTATAAGATTGGTTCACACTTCAAAGTTTTGCGTGAAGCAAATTTGTCGAGGTGACAGTGCCCATCAAAATTAAGCTACAATTTTTGGACGTCATGAAATTCACTGTGCTTTCGCCTGAAGTACATGAATCAAATCACCATCTGTTCTCCGCTCTTCATGCTGATACATGTCAGCTGATGATGGGCCAATACGGACTGGCATGGAGAAACAACTAAAAACCGTTGACCTTTCCAACAAATTTTTCCCATCCAGTCATGCTTGTGATCGTGACAAAAAAATTGTAAGCAGAGCAATACATCCTTCTAAATCGTTGGATCTTTTCTCTAGATTTCTTTGACTTATGAAGGTATCAAACTGCAGTTACAGAAACCGACTGTTCTACAGTTTCATAGAAGTAAATCTATAGGATTCAGAATAAATATTAAGCAAAGTTACGCTGAAATAATGACACCTCCTGCCTCAGCATGTAAACACACAAAATAGCTTTGTCATAAATTATACGGTAGCTATTCATACTACTATACTCCAGGAATAATTCATGTTGAGCAGTTCTGACAAGGCACATAAATAATACTCAATAAAAATGACTAGATCATAGCTAAGCCAGAAGCCCTGAAAGCTTTATGAAGCTTGGTTTGTTTGTTTTTTACATTGTCACATTGTTGGCGTATTAGCAAGAAACTAAGTAAATAGGTACTTCTGTAATTTACAACTTGTCATATCAAAACTAAATATTTCACAATTTTTTTTTTCTGATGACTATAGCATATATTTTTTTCTCCTTTTTATGCATGTAAATTGATGAAACGTGCATTAGTGACCAAAAAAAAAATGGTTGGAAACTGTGAACGCATTGGGTAGAAGACAAACAGATCAATGTTTATGTGTCACATTGTTAGCAAAGGGCCATGCAACATAATTTTTTTGATACAGTTGTCATACATTTATGTGTCTTTGTACCCCATTTAACCTGATTTACAGTACAATCTTTGCTGTACCATATTATGGGCAGATTGGTGCCTTTTTGGTTTTATGCTGATTTATGTAATTTGCATATTCATCTAAGGCGGCAAACTGAATGATCCAGCTACTTCTGCACTAAAACTGGCCAGAATTGTGGATGTCTTGTTCTTAAGTTTGTTTATTTTGGTGGTTTATTGTTCAAGATCAGTAAGCCAGCGAGCAAAGTTTCCTGATAAAGAGTTTCAGTGAGTAACTTCTGGGATAACAATCTGAACAGCGCACCCTTCCCTCAAGTAGTTCTGTTATGACATCACAGAAACAACGCCCTCATTTGTTCAGGAAAAGCATGACAAATTCTAAGTGTTTCAATGAGGGTAACCAATAAAGGGATATCAAATAATTCCCTTACACCCCTTGTGGAACAGCAAGGAGCAAGCAGCCCAAATCATGACCCCAAGTAAAATCCACATCACAGATCCTTTAATACCATGGCAACCACTGAACTGATCCTCACAAACCATCTCACATGGACTCATGCTCGAGGTTTCAATCATCTCTAATCACCAATCCATAACTGATATTGAATTTCTGATGGCACTCTAGCTCCCAACTGCTTGCATCATGCGCCACTTCTCTGTCACAAATAGTGTTGTCACATCCACTGAAAAACAGCTTAACTAACTGCAATGTCAGGTCAACAGAGGGTGCCATTCAGAAATGACCCGAATATTCTTCTAGTTCAACCATAGAAAGGGTTCAATCTATTTAGCCACACTCTTCAATTTGGATTTTGTATTAGTTCTGCAAATGCACAATTCCAGCCACATTTTTCTGTCCTTTAGCTTTTTCAGAGATGTTACTTGTGACTGCTTCATTAAATAAACTAAGACAAATTTAGGCAAGTGATCACTACGCAAGCCACAGGACATAATAACTAACCCGTGGATGTCTTTTCTCAACATCAGCTAATGTAATGGTTTCACCATTTACAAGAGCTCTGTCTGATGTACGATGACTTTGCAGTCTAGTGCATGTACAGCAACATGTGCAAAGACAATAAGAAATTGTCTCTGGAAAAAAGAAAACACTCAAGAAATTGGAAATAAATATTCGTAAAAAAGGATGTGAAAACTAAGCTTCATCTTACAATTGATGAATACTTGCTGGTATTGGGCAATGCGAATGCAACCTTCACTGAACTTTCACTGATCAACTCACAGCAATTTTGACAACACATTTTGAAGATATTCCCATTATTCAAACTTGAGCTGTTTGCAAGCAACAGTTAAGCCTCACCACCAAGTACATAAGGACATGTAACACCTGCAAGAACTCAATTGAATTACTGTGACATTTGACATTCACAACGGGTGAGGTAGCCATGCACTGAATGAATCACGTCACTCAACATATGATTTACATTTTACTGGTTCATGTGCTATCCCATCGGTAGAGCATCATCAGCATGCCCTTATATAACTTTTGGGGGGACATGTCAAGTATGAATTGGCTGCAGGAGTTATGAAGCAAACTTGTAAAAGAATGGTTGCAGACACTAGTAAGTGCTTTCAATGTGCACACGCTATTTCAGCAACAATCACAAAGGACCCTTATTTACAAAATAAGCAGGAGCTCCAGACTTTTAATGGAATCTTGCACAATGCATATCAATGGAAATCATAAATGTTTGCTCTGATAATCTCCATACTGTGTCAAGGTTCCAACAGAAATCTGAAAACCAAATTCTGACACTTTCAGGACTTTCCAGGACTAAAACTATGTCAATTTCCACAACATTTCACACCACTTTGCAGAGAACAGTTGTTTGGTATTATATGAACTTGAAGACTGCCATAACCATCAGTTTCCACATTACTTCCTGAACTTCATTGGCTTCCTGTCCTGAAAAGAATCTTATTCAAGATGGCTCTTCTCGTCTTCAACTGTCTTCATCGCACAGCTCCTCGATACTGTCAAGACCTCATACACCTCAACGTATCCCGACCTGGTCTTCGATCCAATTATGACACCACGCTCCTCTCAGTCCCAAGATCTAGAAAAACCTCCATGGATAAAGCCTTCATAATTGCTGGTCCAAATCTTAGGAACACAATACCATCAAACATTAGATCACAGGACACAATATTATCATTCAGGAAACATTTAAAACACATCTTTTTCCAGTATAGTTTCATTATCATGTGTTGCGCAGCGCCACGATCTAGAGGGAATGGCGCTATATAAATCTTGCTATTATTATTATTATTACTATAGACTGACCAGGATAGCCACTAAGTTCGTAAGTATTCCATTTTCACATCAAAAGCAGCCCATCCACAATAATACTTGCATCATCTTCATTTCCATGACATTTTTCCCTCTGACAACAGGATTTCAGGACCCTCTATTTTTCCCCAATTTTCAATGATTTTCTGGGAAAACTTTCTTCCCAGGATATTCCATGGGAACCCTGTGAGTGATCCAACACAACTAAGCTCAGTCTGCTCTTACTAATGCAAATTAAACCAAATGACTGAAAAAAAAATGTGGCCATGAGACTCATTTCGTGATCCAGTTGTATGCTGTGGAGATATTTTTGGCTGTACATATACATGCCTTGAAGATAACTCTTCCCTTAGGTCTACATCACCAAGCTGTCAAGTACAGGTACAAATAAACACGCAACAAAGCACATGCACGAACGCATAAAAACATTTAAAATGAAGTTAGCTCATACCAAGGTGGTCATAGCCAATTTCCCAAAGGACTGTTCAGACTGTTCCAAGCTGCCGCCACTGAGGCACCAATAACACATTATACCTGATTATTTAAACCAGTAATACCTCCCTGGCCCAGGCAAGTGCATCCAAACTGCTGGCTGCACTAGGCAATCTATCAACCAGACAAGGTCTGGGTTAAATTAACAAAGTTGTAATTGAATTCATCACAAGTCCCTGAAAGCCCATCACTCGTCACTCATGCACGAGTGATCCAGTCATAAGTCAAGTCACAAGCTATTCACATGAACTGTCGTGAAAGCATTCCCTTGTCACTGTTCCCGTTTGAAGGGTCATGCAAAAGGACTTACGAAGAGATACATGCCGAGGCCTTGTGATGGACTCGACGACAAAAACTGCACACTAACTACACTATATGGATGACAATGATCTTGGAGGTGTGTCTCTGCCAACAGTCCCACTGAATTTCACATTATTCAACAGCTGTAAATAATTCAAGGAAGCTTGAAAAGGTTTCATCGTTAATTCCTGGGTCCAAAAATTCTACAGAAAAAGATCTGTTGGATCTGATTGGGGTGAATATGCACACCCCTAGCACCCAAGAACGGAGGGAAGGGTGAGAGAGTTTGACTTACCGGAATGGAGAATGCCTCCGCCAGGTACTTGAGAATGGCAGCTTGCTTAGACAAGAGGTTGGTTCTTTCTATGAGATTGCCCCGGAGGCTGCTGTCAAACTCCTTGCGGACAAGAGATGCCACCGAATCCAAAACAATTAGCCGGATGCCTTTGGTGATGAGGTCCTCCTCAAGATTCTGCAGTCTGAAATGGCAAAACAAAACATTGCATTATTATTAGGATTATTTGGGCCTGAAAGTCTGTGCCACAGTACATCCACTTCTCAAAATCATAGTTTACACGTTAGCCCCAACAGAATTGGCTAGAGGATTCTCGGCGTAAGTTTTGAAATTGGGTCTCCATTATGAACATGTTTCCTTCAGGAATCAGTTCCCCTCAGTAGGATTCTGTGCACTGCTATTAGATAAACACCAGCCTTGGCCCTATGCAGGTGTATCCACTCTGTGCACAAGTAAGAGATGGAGTTCTTGTACAGAGTGACAGTGGTCCTTGGTGTGCGCATAGATTTATACACGTTTGGCGTGAGACACACTGAGCATACATAACCAATTTCTGCTGAATCAGGCACTTAAATCATGACAACAATTCCCACGATACTGTCTCTTCACTGTTTTTCTGGTTTTCTGAGTCCAAGTGGATAATGTTTCCCTGCCAATGAGCCAGTTCAGTATTTAAAAAAGCAAGGTTGTTCCAGAACAAAGCACCTGACATCACAACAGAGTGAACCTGTTTGGTGCGTGTGACTCAGTGTACAGCTGTAATGATAGCACCCTTAGGTATCAAATTGTGATACCTATGATAGGGCAGAAGTCCTATCTGATGTACTTACTTTATTTCAAACATGTACTGTTGAAATACCAACCTGACTCACTGTGTTCATGCTTAATCTAACAATATGCAAGTCTGGACCAAGCAAGACTTGTCCTTGCAGAGTGTTGAAACAAATACTCCATCAATTTTATACCAGACTATTCGAAGAAAAGTGGGTACTAACTTTCAGCTCTCTAAGATCTGTCAGGTCCATTCATCCATTTACCATACATCTAAAATATTGTTTGAAAACAAGGGTTGAAGCCCGTCTGGACTGAAAAACAGCAAGTCCATTGTAAATCAAAACAACCCTCAGGCAAAAAAATGCATCAAACCTGGCTCCTTACAAGATGTCGTGATGAAGGTTGTGTTTGATTAGCCCTTACCTTGCCAGGAGGCTGCAACACGTGGATTCCTGGTAAACATGAATCCTGCTGGTCAAGGCAATATACGCCTCATCGCAGCTGAAGTGAACAGGGAAGCGGCATCGGGCTACTTCAACTAGTCTGCAGGTGGGTGGAACATTCAAATGCAACACAGGGCATTGATAAATCAGCATTTGAAGTTTGGGGTCCGGCAAGATTTGCTGCATAGTGTCCATGTTGGCAATATTAGAAAGAAAGGTGTTAAAAATCCTCCAATGCATGACTTTCTGATGTTTGCATTTGATGATGTATCTTCCAAAAGAACTAACTGCTGGGACCAAATCAACTTAAATCAGAAATACAAATCAGAATTTGACTTGTTTCAACATGTTGACTGCTGACTACGAGTATACTCAGAGTAACAGGTGTACCAAATTCTGCCACTGTGAGTATACTCATTGGAAATGAAAGGCTTTTGCAATGTAAATTGAATACGCTGGCATCACCAAGAACACCACAAATACGCTGCTAGCAGTGGTGAGGGCATAGTTCTGGACAACTGAAAAGTACCAATTAAAGAGCACCTCTAAGGAAATGATGTTTTCCCTGATCTTATCTGTTCAAATAAATATGGAAGCATCCAAATTGAATGCAGTGTAATTTGTCTTCAGAGCTCAACTATTACAAGCTTAAAAGGGTTTTTTTTCCTGTTCATGCCAAGATGCAAATTCTGAATGCAGATTGCGTCATTCAGAGAAAACAGAGAAAACGAGGGGAACCCTCGCCCTGTGTTCGTAGTGGATAAACCCTTGTGCATGCCAAACAATGGCTACATGCATTATTTGGCATACACAGTGTTTATCCACATCGAACACAGGGCGAGGGTTCCCCCCCGTTTTCTCAGAATGACACAGTCTACATGATGGAATTAGTTGTTAAGCACCCTTTTTAGATTTTGAGCAATTTTGTTACCTCAAATTAATATAACGCACATAAGATTGACTATACCTTAAACATGGACTGTACCTTTAACTGAAAAATATGACAGAGATCCTTGGGTGGTTGCATTACATGAATGCAAACCAAGAGGCATGGTGTTGCAAATAACTTCATCCTATCAGATGCAGGCTAGAGGTTGCCTTTGAAAGTTACTGGACTAACCTCTCTGCTGAAAATGCCGACTCTGTGTCAATGTAGGCCACTGCCCCGTCCAGGCCACCCATGGCTGCCGGCAGGGTGGCCAACACGCTGAGCATGATACAGAACTGAGTCTTGCCACATCCTGGAGGTCCTGCAATCTAAGAAGTGAGACTGAACCTTATAATCAGGCCACCCCAGCTGAAGGAGAGATGCTTACCGTAAAAAGGCCCACTGCTAGCTGCTAGTTAAACATACCGTCCACTTAGAAACAGTGCCCACACAGGAAACACCCACAAGTGTTTTGCATATTCCATGCAGATATTCCCCGACTCCCCCGTGATACAAAAAATACATTTTTCTTCCACTGTAAACATTCATTAAAACCGGAATTTCAATGACAACTGTCGTTTGCATTCTTCCTCATTTTCCAGCAGATAACTCTGATCTTCACGCCTCTAAAACTGTCTGTCCACAGAACATCCTGGAATCATACACTGTGTATGCCTCTTCTGTTTTCAGGTCCACACAAGGCATGTAAAGCAATCTCAAATGCAACGTAGGGTCAGTGACAATAATATTTGAGCCTTTCAAAAAGAGACTTGTGCTGTCTGGGAACGCTTAAAATATAAGCGTGCTTGGAAAATTTTACTGAAAACATCGCCCCCTGAAATAGACACGAAGGCATTTATTTTGACAGTGATACCTGGCAAATTCTCCGTAAATAGCTTGTGCTACTAGGAACTTGATAGCCCTCCCAGCATTCCTTATAACAAAGTCCATAAGATATTTCCTTGATGAAATTTGAAAATTCCAGGATGATGACTTCCTGGTGGCAGAGAAAGAGGAATTTCCACACTAAAAAGCCACATGCTCCCGCACCGTAGTTGTGGGGATATACACTTGACATTTCACCTATTTTGTGGGGACCGAAAACGCTGTGGGACTCAGAAATGTCCCCACAACTCGGTTCAAATTTCCCTAACAAAAGAACTTGCCCCCTGAACGCGGTGAATGCCTGCCCACCAAAGCCAATTATCCAGTGAATGGACATGCTGTTTGGACTTGAGACAACATGAATCAGTCTAGAATGAGTTAATTCCAAGTACATGCTTGCATACATAGTAGCCTTTGGGAAAGACTTTAATATGCCCATAGCATGGCAAATTCAAACCAAAAAGGACCATCACAACATGACGGTAACAATGATGCACAGTTAACAAAATTCATAACCTTATCAGAACATGTCTTGGTTGTGTTTCCTAACGTGTGTATTTGGCCACTTCATGTTTTCCTCCTTTCATTAGGGAAACCCTACAAGCCTTTAATAGTGGAAACTCCACAACAAAAGGTAAGCTTTGCCAAAAGGTGACGTCATTTCACACAACTCACCTCAGAAATAGTCCCCGCTGGTAACCCACCGTGTAAGACTTGATCAAGCTGTCCTAGAGAGGTCTTGAAGAAGGCAGGACACTCCTCGCGGCCAGCTGCATCATACATGGATAGTGCCTACAGAAGAAAACACAGAGAAGCCTGTTGACACAGAGATCAGCTCAGTTGGACACACAATATCATGAATTCCTATCACTCAGAGGACAAGGCATCTTGATTCTATATGTTCCTAAACAACACTCTCCCCGAGACTTAGCACACACTTCTGAGGTCCAGGATTAACCAAACACTGTCTACTGAGAATGGAAATATCAATGGTTCACTTTGTATGCCTGTCTTCTGTGGTCTTTACGGAGCAGCCATACAGGCCTACCAATTACACATGCCCTGGGTCGGCCAAAAAGAAAAACCAACCTTAACCTTGTTGCATGAAGCTAGTTTTAAACCTAGCCACACAAGAAAGCCTCCACACTTTTAGCAGTCTCCAGTCTCAATCCAACCATCTCTCTTTTCGAAGACTCAATATTAAGGGCTAACCTCCTCCAAAATTCAAGCTGCCATCTTATACGTCAACATCAGAAAAATTGCACCACTTGCTAAACCGCAACATTTTACTCTTTGTGCCATGTTTAGTCTCAGAAAGAATTTAGTAAATTACGTAGGTCAGTTAGTAGGAAAAAAAGTTTTACCATACCGTTGTTTGTCTAGGTAAACAAGCCCGACTGGCAACCAGCAAGATGTTTGTAAGCTGTGAGTTAGTCACTCCCGTCATCTTTAAGAGTTCCAGTCGAGTCTTGGACAAAAGGTCCTAGGGCAACAAAATTCAAATATCAGTGCTCAATACGAGCAGTGAACTAATAGCAGATGATATTCTGGTTGTCCCTTTGGATTTCCACATGTGCAAACACACTTCCTAACACTTCCTGTTTTCCCCATTTTAAAAATGGAAATGCAACAGGTTTCATTTGATCCTTTAAAGTAAAAAACAAGTTAGCTTCACTCTCTGATCAGTATTATAGTCATCCGCTCTTGAGGCTATTGCAAGACGCCACAAGACCATCACAAGCCCAACAGGAGACCTCCACACCAAATTCCATTCACAAGCTATCCATATGAACTATAAAAAAAATTCCACTGTCCTTGTTCACCCTGTTACTTATCACTGGTCTTGTGAATGGTTTGTGACTGGTCTTGTGACTGGTTTGTGACTGGTTTGTGACTGGTCCTGTGTCTGGTCTTGTGACTGGTCTTGTGACTGGTTTTGTGACTGGTTTGTGACTGGTCTTGTGNTCTTGTGAATGGTTTGTGACTGGTCCCGTGTCTGGTCTTGTGTCTGGTCTTGTGTCTGGTCTTGTGTCTGGTCTTGTGAATGGTTTGTGACTGGTCTTGTGAATGGTCTTGTGACTGGTCTTGTGAATGGTCTTGTTAATGGTTTGTGACTGGTCCCGTGTCTGGTCTTGTGTCTGGTCTTGTGACTGGTCTTGAGTCTGGTATTGTGACTGGTCTAGTAAATGCTGTTGTCTCTGGTCTTGTGACTGGTCTTGTGACTTGTCTTGTTACTGGTCTTGTGTCGTCTTATGACTGGTCTTGTGTCTGGTATTGTGACTGGTCTAGTAAATGCTGTTGTCTCTGGTCTTGTGACTGGTCTTGTGACTTGTCTTGTTACTGGTCTTGTGTCGTCTTATGACTGGTCTTGTGTCTGGTATTGTGACTGGTCTAGTAAATGCTGTTGTGTCTGGTCTTGTGACTGGTCTAGTAAATGTTGTGATGGTGTTGACTGCAACACTGTCTTTAATTTAAAATTATGAGGAACATCTACAATAAAATTTGAATTGAGGCCTCAATAGGAGCTGATGAAACACCATGGGCCCTACTCTGGACTTAAAAGGTATTTCAGAGAACTTCCACAGCTAAAGAGGGAGCGCATGAATGACTTTGTTTTGCTCACTTTTTTCTGCACTTGGCATTTTTGTGCCTTTGCAAATTGACACTGTCAAAGGTGTGCTTTCGTGCAACATCACCAGTATGCCCAAAACTGTTGTCAGCGTGCATGTTCAGAATATGTTTAGAGTTCAATAGATTTTTCCTGACATAATGTGCACACAAAAAATGGTGGGGAAAAAAAAGTGTAGGCTAAACAAAAATAAGTTGTGCTTCCTATTACACTGAAAAAGAAACTAGGGTGGTTGGTTGGGTAAAGTATGTCTTTTTACACTAAATTTTATAGCCCAAAAAATTTTGGTCGTATGATGGTCTGTATTTTTTTTGGGGGGGGCGCATATATTTGTAACAGGTACCAAATCAGTATCAGATTCATACTGCACATGTGCACGCCAATATTACATATCAGCACTGTGATTGAGTAGTAACGCAGCTGGTTGTTGTAATGCAAACACACAAGAGCCGTCCATGTCATGCAAAAAAAATATAAAAACAATACAATTTACAGGACGATGTTCACAAAATTAGGATCGGGGCAAGGCATCGTAAGTTTTTATATTTGATTGATTTGTCCAAAAAAAAGATATAATCTAGGTTGGGTCAGGTAACCAGAAACACAATTTTTTTTTGTTTGGCCTTATCTAACAATGTCCTAGGAACAGATCTTCTGCTTTTTTTGGCAAGTAAACCTTAAGAAAAGTTGAGTGTATGGTTTTCCAAAACAGACGATTTCAGTACAGTTACCTGACATGAGAAAACTCCATGTCTGTGAAGTCGTTCTATGACCGGTGGTGCAATGCCAAGGCGCTGAATTTTCCTCGATGACATGATGGTGAACAGATACCACCAATGCTCGAGCAAAAAGCCTCTAGCACATGAACTGAAACCACAGAAAATGTTACCATTGTTCGCACATGTAATTCAGGATGATTTCATCTGACTAATGAAACTCAACTCAATAAAAATCACCAGTAGAATAATTATTTTTTTTAACGTACTAAGAACATACATATGCATGTACACTACTGTTTTGATGGATCATTCAGTTTGACTTGCTGATAGAAATGGACATTATGCAAAGTGACAGTTCTGGTTAACCCCTTGACGCCGGGACTTTTTTCTAAATGCGGACCCTAAGAATTCCAGCCTCGCTTGGCCACAAAGGCCACCTGCCAAACAGCAAATTCTCAGTTTGTGGCCCTGCGTGCTCTGCACGCTTTGATTTACACAGTGAAAAGGCTCATTGTTCGGTGGCATGCGGCTCTATTCACCCTTCCACATTCCCGTTGCCTCTTTTCAAA
>NW_019091453.1:556869-569778 GCF_001949145.1 Acanthaster planci
AATAATAGCTGAAAAGCGGGCTGAGGGATTTCAATTTTTACAGCAGCTCTTACCGCTTCCCAGTGAGAAAGGGTACATTTTAATCATGCTAAATTTTTAAATGTTTAACCTAAATGTAGTAGCTATGCCAACTTTTGATTCATTTTGTTAGGTTTGGTGACATATCTGCGACACCCAAACATGGCGTCAAAAGTACTGCAGCGCTACCCAATGACAGCACATGAAGCAGGGACTGTCCAACTATGACCTCGATCTACACCTAGGATTCCCAACTTGGGACTAGGGTCGAGACAGTCCCACCCAAGGTTGGGATGTCACATTCTCAACTTGTTCCACAGTCAATGAGTCAACTAATATCCATCCAGTACAAATAATAAGTGAAAGTATTTTGATCATCAACAATATGATCATTTGGTCTAGTACTTTTACCATCTGTCAATTCAACATTTTGGGGTATCCCTCGAACTCTGGATTCATCGTCCACCGACAAACCCCCGAGTTCTAGGGGCACATTCTGGAGATTGACATGATTAAGCAAACGGAAAGAGTTCCATACACGGGCATCAGGGAATTTTCCCTTGCAGAGGAGTGGTTTATCAGTCATCAGAAAGCATCCTAAAAAGTCCAACTTAGCAGGGAAAATATTGAGGCAGTTAGGCCCCTAATTAGAAAATTACTTTCAAGCCACTCTCATAGGATCTGTGTACTGCAGAACTGTGGGGTCAGACATCCACCCCGCTGGGAGTGGGGCGGCTGTCGGTCCCCAGAGTTCTTGGGGTAGGGTCTGTGCACAGGATCTCAAGTCATGTCCATATATATTGGACTCTTCCCTCACCAACTGCTACACAAAATCACATCACAGTACAAACTTCATATAACCTCACATCACAGCCTGCATGGCTCATGTCTTTTTTCCATCAATCACGCCCGCTTTCAAGTCAACTCGTACCTTGGATGACTCATAGTCTCATACCATGTGCGACTCGTACCTTCAATAGCTCGTACCTCGAGTTGAGACCACTTGTACCTTCACCTTTGCAATTCCATTGTAACTTTCATGCTCTTCCTTTTCAGCATGTCAAGATCAGATCCGACAAACATATCAAGGATAAATTTTCAAAAGTCTCCCGAAGAGATCATGATTTTCTGCACAGTGCCTGCCGTGGGCGTTTTGCGCCATCAGTTTACATGAGGGATGTCAAACAGCCCGAACTGTTTACCAACTTGACTTCCTTATTAACATTCTTTTTTGGGGGGTTGGCTTTACTAAACTCCAAATTCTGGGGGGTTTTTTGGTTGGGGGAAGACTTTAATTTATCCTTATGGCTCTGGGAAAACGTTATTGGACTTATTCACTTTGTGGGGGAATGATGACTTTGTTCAGTAACTTTTTGGGGGGTGTACTTAATAAAACTTATGTCTCGATTTCTTTTGGAAATGTTTCTGGTCTTGTTTTTTAATGGGGGTACCTTCCTTATTAAAATTCTTTCTTTTTTGGACAAGTTACAACTGATATTACTTTATAAACTTTGAAGTAAATGAAAACATGACATCATCATTACGGTGGACTGCACAGTGAAGATCCCGAATTGCATGCACTGATGGCTGGCCATGTTGACCAGCGTCAGTTGCCTGACTGCACGTGCACATGCACGATGTCAACGCGTCCCACATCACATCCGTGATACCCTACCAGCGTGTAGGGAAAGCAGTGTAGCCAAAACAACAAATTAGATGACGAACACATGACTAAAAAATCAAATTATCGTTCAAATTAATTACAATAATATCAATAATCAGCTCTGAGCAAGCTCTGATTTCTGTGAAGGTACAAGGCGTCTTTACTGGAGGTAATGGTTGTCCAAGGTGCGACTCGGCAAAGGTACAAGTTGATACAGTTTTGTTGAGTAGATGGTGCGAGATGTCAGGGTTGTCCATGGTACGAGTTGTCCAAAGTACGACTCACTATAACTTCGAGTTGACCTGTTCCCTCGTGCCTTGTAAGTAGTACTGCGCTACTCTTTAAGTTTTAGACATGTTAGAAGCCGAGCACAAACAAAACCAGAAACAGTGGCAAGGCAATTGTTTGAAGGTTCTGTTGGTTACTGTATTTTTAAAGAAATCAAACTTAATCAACGCAAAGTTAAAGCTTGTAAAGGAGGCAAATAATGCCGGAACGTGCCGATATGGTGACTACGCATGACATGATGACGCACGTAGCTCGGCCGCGGCCGAGACCTAGCGCCCTTTAGAAAAATTACTCTCCAGGTACAAAAACCCGTTGTTCATTTCCATGGGTCCCCAAGTGTTAAACCAAGTCACCAATTTAGTGCATTCGAATACCTGACTTAGCACACATCTGCACACTGCATTAAGTCTAACAGACCGAGTTTGGATTCCATAAAAAATAAAAGGCCTTTCACAGATACAGCTTCACTCTTCCGTCAAACTCACCGCCATTGATTGATGCGCGTATTAGCTATCATCAGACGGTAGAGGGCGCACTTATAAAATACAGTACGCGCGCACACGCGGCAAATGCACGCGTGTGGTTATGAAACCTGTCGAGTCCGTCTCGGTAAAATAAACAAAATATGGAAACTATCTGTCTTTTTTGTGTGCGGGGGCTGTTTTGTTTTTAATCTTGCACTGTAAACGGAATAACCCACTCCACCAAATTAACAAAAATTATCTTTTCCAGGGCGAAAACAGTGTAGGATGAGATAAGTTGATGGTGTTTCAAGAGGAACATTACAATTAAGCACGTTTAATTAGTTATCCTGAAGTTGGCTGGAGCATGGCTGGAGCAACACTACATTTTTCATACCAGGGACCATCAGAAATGGTACGCCGTACGTGCGTATGAACGACTTCACGCGGTTCTTTCAGAAAAGTGAACAACAAATCATTGTGCTCGTGTTACCACCCAAGTTTTTCCCAGCCGCATTATGTATTAATTGGTGCCTGATTGACACTGAGGCCGTGATCGAAATAACTGGCTGCGGCTTGAAATTACACATAACACTCCGGGAGGAAGCTCCACTTCGAAGCTTCGTACGTTAATTTCAAGCCGTAGCCAAGTAAATGTAAAATTGGGACACAGCCTTTATTATATAATTTAATGAAGGTGTTTCGGGACAAAAGTTGCATCCAACACTCGGGGAAAAGTAATGCATGTAGGACACTCTCGTTTTAAGTGTACGGTTTATGGCACCGTGCTTTTAATATACTAGGCACAATAAGGACCAAAAATGGTAAAGTGGAATTCTTAATGTGAAAATAAACAATCTTTAAAAAAAATATTTTGTGCGTGTGTGCGTGTGTGCACACAAACGGTTCGTGTGACGTCACCAGTTTAAACCACGCCCACTGCAACACGTGCACTTCACATAGGGTTACATGCATTGATCGCCGTTTACGTGGCTACCGTGCCTCAGGGCTGCTCATCGTGGAACCATGGAACGGGAAGTTAAAGCGCACTTCTGCGATTGTCCAATTAGAGCCTGCAAATCGTGGCGCGTCTGCCGCCTTTGTGACGAAGTCACTTACGAACTGCAAAACGATTCACACACAAACACGGAACTCTCTGAACAATTTACTTCTCATGCAGAAGACTCCCAAGAAAACCATTTATTGGACATTAAAATTGGATGTGTATTACAACAAATGTAAGGCATAACAAATTCAAAATGAAGAATGGTTTCAAAGAAGATATGTAAATACAATTAAATGAGATGCCTGTGAACAATGCTAATCAAAAGGGTGGGAATAACTGTCAAAAAGAATTTAAAAGTGTCATATCTTACCGGTTATTATTTTGCTAAACAATTTATTCTTGTCTGTACTTCAGCTTAGTTGTGTTTGAATGCATGGTTCTCAAATTACATCTCATGATTGAAAATTCATGATAATGGCTTTAATAAACACACTGCACCCACGCAAGCGCCAGCGACATGTTTTGCATGGACGTAAACGACCACGAGAGGGCGCTACATTTTTTTGCAGACGACGGGCGCGAGAGGACTACGTGTTGCCGTACAAACAGCGGGAGAGTGCCTGACCCACAAAGCTTAAGAGGGAACTTCAGAGAACATTTGAACATAACAGTTTGCCTGCAGAAAGTCAAAATTATCCCATTATTTAAAAGAGAAATCTATTGAACGATTGTGTCAGTGATGCTTGTATAAAGTTACCATGGAAATTCTAGAAGTGGCAGAAATTAACATGGGTGTTTATTTCCCCCCTATTTCTTTAATTTGATTCTGCTTCCAAATCTTAGAAGAAAACTATTTTTTAAATACAATATACACTTAGAGGAGAAATGAAATAGGCTTTTTATTACTGTAAAAAATGTAGAAAGGTTTTCTTGCAATGTTACAAAGCATGTTCACCTCCTTGAATCAGTATAAGGCAAAAACTTCAACATTTTGTTCTTATGCTACCAAAAAATTTCATATTCATGACACAAAGCACGATGTCATCCAAGGCAAAAGTAAGTAGTATCTCCATGGCTCTGTTTACAAAATGTACATCACACTCTTATTCATTTTCTTGAAGTAAGTGCTACTTTTTACTTGTTTATTGTGTTAAGGAGTGTCTTTGGTCAATAGAAATGGCCAATATTTTGTCAAAGCTTTCTTAGTATGTACATTTCAGGACGAACTTCTTATGCACTTATAACAAGGAGTCCCTTGCGTGACAAAAAGCAAAACAGTGCCATTTAAAAAGTATTGATAAAAGGATTTTCGACGAATGGAAAAAATAATTCTTGTCACTTCCGATGAAAAGAACTATTGAAATCTTGTTTGTATTTCTGAAACAAAGTCGTGTAAAAAAAAACAGTTTGAGCTGAATTTATTTTCACTGCATATTTCTTGTAATTACACCCCTCTGTACCCTACTGGGTTGATAAGCCATAGCCAATGGAAGTGGAATGCTCCTAGTTCAAAACTTAAACTTATTTAATCAGTTACATTTCATTGAGGAGCTAATTAAATATCTGATGATGGAACAAAATCAGCCATTCCATTTGAAAATCTTGTTTTCAGGTTCACACACTCAAAACGCAAGGACCAACACCTTGAATGTACCGTACTTCAAACCTACACATTATTTCAGTGAGAAGTTTGAAAGCTTACTGGTCTCTTCGTTTGAATTGCGAATAAAATTTCAGATGTTAACACCCCAGATTCAGCTGCAAACCTTCCCCCAAACCTTCAGCACTGGAATGATTAACTGCCTTAATAAATCCCCATCTTCAACTGCAGGGTAGGTCAGGCAAAATCAACCAACAGGAAGGTATTCTAAACAATTTCTGGAACATGTCCGCATCACAAAACAATGCAAATATAAGCAATGCATGGGACTTAGTTTGGTGAAATTGTTAAATGTGTCTTAATGCAGCCCTTTATATAAAACTGAAGATGGCTTACAATAAAGGCAAAAATACCAGTCCTTCTTTTAACTGATGAAGAAATTTCCGAATCTGCAAGTAATGTTTAACGAAGCAAATGAAGTGTTGTCCAACAATTTGTAAGACACCCAGGAACATCTCCTGAACCATAAACCGATTGGGAATGTAACAACTTCTGCACAAAGAGAATATTCAGATGTTAGACAAAACAAATAATGAATCATTACATTTGTAAAACTGAAAGAATAATTTCATCTGATGGAAGACTGAATGTTCCATTCCACTCAATTTTGCCCTGTGGAATAGAACATTCACCTCATGACATCACTGTTACCATTTGACTAATAAATACCTATAGTATATATTTTTCAAAAATGTATAAGTGTTTACCTCCAAAGAATTAATGGAAAGAAAATACCAAATCATACTTGTAAACACTCCATACTACATACATATTGGAAACCTTTGGTTAACGCAACTAGAATAAAGTATCAAGTGCAGCTTACATATATAACACATCAGCCAAAAAACATGGCAAGAGTAAGTGACAGTTATGTAACAGGTGCATTAACACTCAACTATTTATAATAATTATATTGCAAAATGGAAAATAAGAAGCCAAATACGTATACAGGATATATAAGACAACACTGGAGTACCTTTTGATTGTAATTTTGTTGCATCTTGTTGCATCCATTGCAAGAAGATCTCTTAATGGAAGAGGTCTGTCATTGGACAGGGAATCCTGATGAGGAAAGGACATTTTGTACTGTTCCGTTCACTGCAGGCTAGATTCTGTAAACCTACCCATGTCATGTTGGCACTCACCACACAGTTCATCATGTACTGGGAAGCAATATTTCAGCAAGGGGGATGTCTGGGTATCTTTTTTTTTGGACCCCATGTTCTGTTACCTGAGCACATTAAAGCACAGAACCTCATCAACTTGGATGACCTGTTTTTCACTCGAAGGCAAATATGGCTATCTTGTTTTATTCAAGTGCTGGCAAAAACCTGCTCAGAAGGCATGACCACGGTGGATTGAATGTATTGTTTGATCCTTAAGAGCAGCCACTGACCGGTAAAAACAGAGCTGGCAGTCAGCAGTAAACACCCAGCAAAGGTGGGTGTAATTCAAGCATGTAGCCACTGCAAACTCCTTGAGCTTCACGATGACCGCTTGAGCATCTCATAACTCGTTTGTCCCTCTCCCTGCAGATTTCCGTGGGGATCCGTGCCTCGTGTTGCCACCGCCTCCCAGCCTTATCCTTGGGAAAATTGGGTGGGCTCGAATCCTCATTCTCTCTCCACCGCCTGATTTGCTCGTGCTCTTGGCGCCCCTGGGTCTGGTGTCTGTGGATTCGCAACACCCCATGGTGACTTCTGTTGGAAATTGAGAGAAGCTGAAGTTAGGAAAAAAACAGAATGACGCTTCTGGTTAGATCACACTAAGTGAAATTGGATACCTCATACCATTTTGTGTTTTCCTTTCCATCTCCCTTCAAGGATAGGATTACGGACAGTTAGGTTTCATGGTCTCAATCAATATCCCTCACCATTTTGTGGTCTGAAAATGCTTTTAACTTTTAAACACAGTTGGATAATCCTGTTCAAACTGTTTCCTAGTGTTCAGCATTTTCATTTGTTATTTTGTTTTGTTTTTTGGGGAGGGGGACCTGTTGATACATGTACACGAAGAAAAAGGCACATTTTATGTTATCATGCATTGTTTATGAACACTTCATGAACAGTAAGGGGAAAGATTTTACTTTAATACCTCAACCACAATGGAACAGCAAAATCTTCGAAAATAACCATTCTTTTGTGTTCAGCATTATATAAATGCTTGGCACAACCTTCGGTTTTAAGACTTTCATTGGGAAATCTTCGTGCAATTTAGGAGAAGAAAGTTCTGTTTTTTTATGTTAGATGTTCTTTGCACTGTATGGTGACTCAAAGTGTTCAAGGGTAAACCTACTGTCTGCCCCATTTTCGCCAGTTTCACTGAAATATATCTGAAAAATGACAGATTTTGCCAAGCAATATATGATTTTGAACATAACTGGATAGGCCTAGCTATTTTCAAAGATTTTGGGCCCGTTCCCGACCAATTCTGGTGGGTGTATTAAAATAAAATTTCCAATTTTACCTGGCCTCACTCAGTCACTGGTAAGGCCAAAAGTGCCTCCTATAGTAATCTACTCGTTCAGCTAAAATCTAACGTTACTTCTAAACACAAGGAAGTATAGAACGGCCTACACACGAACATGGCGGCTGACGAACATCTGACCAGCAGGGCATAGACTGGAGGAAGGGACACAGGCCTAACGTTACACTATCGACAAAATAGAGTGCTAAAATGCATGTAATGAATGGTGTATAGAGGACCCGACGTTGCCGTGGACCGACATTTTATACTTACACAATGAATACTATCCTTGATTTCTTACGATATAAAAACAAGGAAGATTCAACCATGAATATTATCCATAAATTAAGCGAGTAGACAACGGTTCACGGTCGGTAGATAAACATGGTAAGTGATGATCCTGCGCTAACTGAGTACGTAAGATATTTTAATTAAGAGGGCCTCTGTTTTGATTTGCACGATGGCACGATATTGTTTTCGTAAATAGCGCCCTCTTACAGTTGGGTGATTTTGCTCAAAGATTGTGTTACGTCGTGCCACTGATCTGATTTCCTTCCTCCATGTCTGAATTACTACTGCTTTGATTTTGCTGTCGTGGCGGGGTTTTTTTTTGGGGGGGGCGGCACTGGGAAGTCAGTTTCGTCTGTAAATAAACTAAACACAATACCTTCTGCACTCATGTGTAATGACCTGTATGGACACCAGAGATCACCCATTATTAAATTCATGTATAACTAAACTGTGATGCTACAATTCAACAATGCTACCAAAGGGCTCAAAACAAACTTTCATCAGAGGAAATGTGCCTCAGAAAACGCTCTGAGCAGAAATTGGCACAGGAGTGTATGTTTGGCTTCAGTTCGATAAGGAATATTCGAGATTTTTTTTCTGTCTGTCTTTTTCTGTTTGAGAAAGGCCTTTTGGGCATTCTGGAAGAAACTAATCTATATTTATCATTTGAAATATAGATTGGTCTCAGAGAAAAAAGTTTTAACAAAATAGCTTGGTTCGGTGTTTCATTATCTTCCGTCGCTCCCAGCAGAATTTCTGAAAATGATACACCTCGGTGTAATCTGAGCTCATTTTCAGTAGTAACTAGTGTTTGGGAAGGAAACGTAAAGACGTATCATTTGCTATTGTAATCCTGTCCAAAACTTGTTTTGCCTATCCTCGATCAGCTATACGACTGGTAACTAGATAGTTGTGTTGACGTGATCAGTGACGTACGGAAGCCGGATAGTGCCAGGGTGAATATTTTTTGCGTAAGGGGTGTAATACTTTTTTGACAAATTATGGGGCGGCCTCCACATAATTTTGCGAATATTTTTTTATGTATAGGGGGTGAATATTTTTTGCACATGGGGTGTATACATTTCTTGCGCACAAGGGGTCAATATTTTTTGTGCATGGGGGTTGTACATTTCACACATCAATTAAAGGTTCTTAATTTAACTTACCTTAATATCTGGTAATTCTGGTTGGAGTCAGTCCGCACGCGTCGCGACAGTGTAGCCTGGGCAAGCGCTTTGAACGTATGGAGACTACCGCTCTGGGCCCACGTGTAAAAAATCTGCAAAAACATTTCACCCCCTTTGTGCAAAAAATATTGACCTTCTATGCGCAAGAAACGTATACACCCCCTACAGAAAAAGTATTGACCCCCTATGCGCAAGAAATGTATACACCCATACGGAAAAAAGTATTCACCCCTGGCACTATCCGGCTTCCGTAGTGACGTAACCTAGGGCCTTAGGCCACATAATGCGGCAGAATAATATGGAAGGGCTGCGTAAGAAGCAGAATTAGAGTCAAAAAGAGAAAAAAACCTTTTTTTAATGTAATGGTTTTTAAAAAACAGACCGTACTTTGAATTTTTGAATTCATTTTCCAAAACCGAATAAAATCTTTCGGTACCTAATATATCTCTTTTGGATGAAATTTTACAGACCTAACATGTTTTCAAGATACGAATAAAATTTTTTGGACCTAATATGTTTTTAAGATTCGAGAAATTTTTTTCAGACCTAACGTGTTTTGGAGATTCGAATGAAATTTTTTATACTTAACATGTTTTCGAAATCCGAATGAAATTTAACAGACCTATTACGTTTTACAGATTCGAATGCATTTTCCCCGACAATAAACAGCCGAAGGTTTCACACCTGCATTTCATCCAAATTCAGAAAGCATCCTAATTTCGAAAGCATCCGACTTGAAAAAGCATCCGAATTTCGAAAGCATCCGACTTTAAAAAGCACCCGAATATTGAAAATGCATCCGAATCGACAAGCATCCGATCTTTTTGACGGTTTTTGGCCCGATGGTGTACCCGAAGTTCCGAATCTTTTTCGACGATTCGGCTGTGTTCGGTACGCGCATGCGCAGTCAAACTATATAATTATTCCCGCTCCCGGTCCCGGCGCGGTCAGTGCCAAAGATCGTATAGCGCCGCGTACGCGTAGCGGCGCAAGATGGGGCCGGGGAACTTCACCATGAATCGAATACACGTAAAACGTTGTTATCACATGGGCGCCATTCTGGTTGGACTACGACTGCGCAGTGCATGTTAATGCGCAGGCGCAGGCGCGCGACAGGCACGCACACGCATGAACGTTCACACTCGAATGGCACCTATGGTGATAACACCTTTATGGCCGAATTACCCATCTTGCGCCGCTACGCGGCGCTATATAATCTTTGGTCAGCGATATAAGCCCCAAATTTTAAGTCAAGCGACTAGTACATACGACGTCCCTGTCAATGTATGTATGTTGTCGCTTGACTTAATTCGAGCTTTTGGTAACTGAATACCTTCTTCAGGGCAAGCAGATTCAGTTGTCAATAATGCAGCAGAATAATGGTTCTGGCAATTCTTCTTACAGTAGACCTCTGTCCGCTCGCAATGCAAGTGACAGTCGAATGCGGAGGTTCAACCGCAGTGTCGGCATTTGCACATTTGCCTACTACATTCCAAACCCTTATACTCATTCACGGTCAATGGCAACATTGCTAAAGCCTGCCTTGGGACTGCAACTAATGTGACTCAAAGAAACTGAAAACACACAATTCAGTCAAGGTCATTCCAAGTTCATGTCACTGTGATCAATGTACAGTAAATCTAAATGGACATATGTTTTGTGTAATTTCCTTCACCTGATTGTGTTCGTACATAGTGTATGCGTACACTTGCACCACCGGTGCCTGCTGCAAACGCAGCGCAGAAAAGTTGGCCGCGTCCACGGAATACGGGCGATTCGAAATGGTGCGTCTCGAAGAGTTTGCAACGCGTTGGCTAATCAGAATGCGCGAAATCGCAAAGCGCATTTGGAAAGGTCGACGGATTTCGCACGTTGTGATTGGCCAACGCGTTGCAAACTCTTGGAGGCGCACTATGGGAATCGCCCGTATTACTTGGCTATGGCTTGAAATTACACACGACTGTATGGGAACTGGCCGCAGCCACTATCATAGACTCGTGCCCTAGCCAAGTCGATCGAAGGCAGGAGGCACAGCACTGATCTCTAGCTTACACGTGTAAGTCAAACTTACACGAGAGCGTTCGTTTAGCCAGCACGTGATGTTCGTGCCTGCCCTGGTGTCAGCCACCACTACCCCAGCTGGCGAGCGGGTCTCTGGAGGCTGCCCGAGTGTAATGACGTCACGGATGGACTGTTTGAGCATGGACGTACATAATGGAATGAGGCGGGGACTTGACCCTTTTCCCAGAATGCCTTGGAAAACACACTGCAGCGTTCGATATAACCTGATTTTGAGGCTTCCCTTGAGTGTAACACTAGTGTGTTTAGGGAAGCTAATCGAACGCACCCAGTATAGTAGAGATCTGAGAGGTACAGTGGCAGTCGAAGGGCTGTTTATATACAAAGGGCGCCCTCCAAAGTCGTACCTTTGTAATCAATCAGAATTTTCACCGTGCATCTGGTGACTTAAGCATTTTGTTTACTTCAGCACTTACACCAACTACATGTTATTAAATGAGACTAATTGATAAATACAAACATGTGAGATCGAGAGCCTCCGCGAACATAATGCAGTGAAGGTCATCTTTCCAGGGTTTGAATTCCACTAATGCTCTTCAGATATGCTGATTGCGCCAGGAAACCTCATAAGGTTGATTCTGAGATCAGTCTGTTCAAGGACCCAGTCGTCTCTTTGGTTTAAGGAGGGAGATTCCGCCACGTTAACGCAGACATTTTCCTCGTCTGACGTGACAAAGTTTGCCGAATTAACTGGCGATTTGAACCCCGTGCATACAAACCTGGAATTTGCCCAAAATACCCGATTTGGGAGGTGTATTGTACATGGAATTCTCGTAAATGGGTAAGTAGAACCATGATAGAAGAGAAATTAGTTAAGCTGCACCGATCACCTTAATAATGATAAACCTTTTCAACGTTCGCAATGCATTGTGGGTTTGGATGACAAGTGTACCTACAAAACGTTAATCTGTTTCTATTTTATTTCATGCTCCAATTCAAGCCACCCCTTCTGACAAAGTGTTGCATTATTGATTTGGGATGAAGATATTCACAAACTTTGAAGTTTAAAGCTTGGCAGAGAAGGAAAATTCAGAGAATTCCTTCCAACAACACCACTTTTTGTCACGCACCGTGCTTTTACTAATTCATGAATATTAATGTTCCAGTATTGTCTAATCAAAATTACGACTTGCAGCTCATTCATCTCGCTTTGACCAGTCACGTTCATTTTCAGCCCGTAGAGTGACTGGTGCCCTTAAAAAAAGACAATTAAGGGTGATTTGTTCTTACAAATATTTGAAAACATATTTGAAAATGTGTCTTGTATAATCTGATAATACGCATGCATCTGCGAGTTGATGAGCAGATACATAGAAATAATTTGTAGAAAGCTGTAATTTGATTTTTGACTGGTTCACTTCCCCCATAGGGTTGTGCATAAAATGCATTGCTTGTTTTTCATCTACACCCATAATGCGCTGCAAATGTCGAAAAGGTTTATTATACACCGTCAAAAGCAAATAAGACACACAGATTACTCCATCTACTGTAGTTAGTCCCTGACTGGAATGCTGCATCAGCATTTGGGATACCCCTGTTGTGCTCAGTTCATTTTGGACCTATACCTCCAAGATTACAAAACCAAACTGAAAGCAGTGCAGTGGAGAGCAGCTAGATTTGTGTGCAGAGACATGTGCCATAATGTAGTTTTTTACTTGCACACGTCTTTTTATGCGGGCAGTAATTCTAAGCCTTGTCTGCACCTGCTTGTCTTGCCTGAACCGATGTGGGAGTATACTCCTGTGGAGGTTTCTGCACAGTACAGGAAGATGATGATGACAGAAAAGTAT